>BQNB010007434.1:0-85478 GCA_026074375.1 Tanacetum coccineum | reverse complement strand
GTGAGGGTTATGTGTGTGTGAAATGATCGGGTTTGGTAGGTGTGTGAAATGATCGAGTTTGGTATAGGTGTGTGTGTGTGTGTGTGTGTGTGTGTGTGTGTGTGTGTGTGTGTGTGAATATCTAGAAATAATATCTGCTGGATTTTGTGTGTATAAAGTTTTAAAAGATATAAAAAAAGGAGTTTAATAAGATAAAAAAAATTTAGAAATTCATAATACAAAAAATAAAAGTCAAAAAAATACAAATCTTTTTTAGATAATTTTCTTTTACTGTATTTGAGGTTTACAAGTCGAAAAATCATGTGTAGTGTTTAAATTTAACATAGTTGATATTTTGTGCTCGTTTTTGCATTCTCGGTATTAGTTTTTAGTTTAAAATTGTAGTTGCCTTAATTTTCCTTAGTTTACTCATTTGTTTTTCCCATAAAAATATAAAAATATACAAAAGAATTTAAATGTATGATATGGTATTTTTTTTTCAGATGGATCGTAACACATGGATGTACACGGTAGAGCGTTATACCGCAGTCTATATGAAAGGGTTGAATGAATTTATGAAATGCGCTGAGGATCATCGAGAAAGGATGGGAGAAACCAGAATTTCGTGTCCTTGTAAAGAGTGTAGAAATATTGTGGCCTTTGATGATCCGAACATGATTAGACGCCATCTTATAGAACACGGCTTTGACAAAAATTATACTTGTTGGGACCTTCATGGTGAGGCACGAGAGCCGCAAGTTGATACTCATACATTTGTTTCAGACACTAATCACGAGGAGAATGATAGTAATGACGATAATCATCAAGATAATCTAGATGAGATGCTACACGACGCGGAAATTAATGTTGATGAAAAGAATGTTAAAAAATTACAGCAACTGTTTGTCGAAGCAGAAAAAGCATTGTACAACGGATGTAAGAAGTTCACTAAAATTTCTTTTGTGCTGAGGTTGTTGGACTTAAAAGCAAAAAATAACTGGAGCGACAAAAGCTTTACTACCCTATTAGAGTTGTTGCATGAAGCGTTCCCCGAAGATAATGAGTTGCCCGTTTCGACTTATAAAGCGAAAAAACTAACATGTCCGATGGGATTAGAGGTACAAAGAATACATGCATGTCCAAACGATTGTATATTGTACAGAAAAGCCTATAAAGACCTACATGAATGTCCTGTATGTATGGAATCGAGGTACAAGCATAAGAATCTTACGGAACTTGATAGTGATGTGACAAAGAATGGTCCTCCTGCTAAATTGTTGTGGTATCTTCCCATCATACCTAGATTGAAAAAGTTATACGCAAACCCAAAGGATGCCAAATTTTTGCGTTGGCATGCTGAAGAACGTAAAAACGATGGGAAAATGAGACATGTTGCTGACTCTCCTCAATGGAAAAATATCGATCGTTATTTTAAAAAATTCGGATATGAGATCAGAAACATACGGTTTGGACTTTGTTCAGATGGAATTAATCCATTCAAAAGCTTGAGTAGTCGTCATAGCACTTGGCCTGTTCTTCTATGCATATACAATCTTCCACCTTGGTTGTGCATGAAACGAAAATACATCATGATGTCATTATTGATTCAAGGTCTGAAACAACCAGGGAACAACATTGATATGTATTTGCACCCGCTAATTGATGACATGATAGATTTATGGGAAAAAGGCATTGAAATCTATGATGCGTACAAAAAAGAGAGGTTCCAGTTGTTTGCCATGATTTATTGTACCATAAATGATTTTCCAGCGTACGGGAACTTGTCGGGGTATGGTACAAAAGGGGAGAAGGCATGTCCTGTTTGTGAAAAGAACACCCACTCCCAATGGTTGACTAACTGTAGGAAAACAATATATATGGGGCATCGGAGGTCGCTTGACAGATATCACCCGTACCGTAAAAAGAAAAAATTGTTCGATGGTACAATAGAGGATAGATCCATGGTCGAACCTATGGACGGATTTGCTGCATTTTCCCAAGTTGCGGATTTAGACATTACTTTTGGAAAAAAAGTTAAAGCTCCTCCTAAACGTATCTGGAAAAAAAGGTCTATATTTTGGGAATTAAAGTATTGGCCACATTTGCGTGTCCGACATTGCCTTGATGTTATGCATATCGAGAAAAATGTTTATGAAAGCTTGTTAGGGTTATTATTGAACATTCTTGGAAAAACAAAAGATGGGGTTAATGCTCGAAAAGACATGGTCGAAATGGGAATTAGAAATGAGCTTGCACCACAAGTGATGAACGGAACCAAAATGTATTTGCCGCCAGCTTGTTACACCTTGTCAAAGGCGGAGAAAACCTCATTTTATGAATGCTTACATGGTGTTAAGGTCCCATCCGGCTATTCTGCTAACATTAAGAACTTGGTTTCGATGAAAGATTTGAAGTTGCTTGGTATGAAATCCCATGATTGTCTTGTATTATTGACGCAAATGATTCCAATCGCTATTCGTGGATTGATGCCACCTCAAGTTCGACAGACAATCACAAAGCTTTGTCTATTTTTTAACATGATTCATTTAAAAGTTATTGATAATGAAAAGTTGGACGAATTGCAACGTGATATTATTCTTATTTTTTGCCAACTCGAGATGTACTTTCCACCTTCTTCTTTTTTTGATGTCATGGTTCACCTCATGTCTCATATTGTGGAAGAAATAAAGTTGGCTGGTCCAGTTTTCTTACAGTATATGTATCCATTTGAAAGGTATATGGGGTTCTTAAAAGGATATGTAAGGAACCGATATCGACCAGAGGGTAGTATTGTTCAAGGGTATGCTGTCGAAGAAGTGGTTCAGTTTTGTACAAACTATATGGATGATGTCACTGATATTGGCCTTCCGCAACCTCGACATCAAGGTAGACTTGATGGGGTGGGGACAATTGGGCGCAAAGATGTTACGCCGACTAATGACGATTTTGAACAAGCACATTTTACAGTATTGCAAAACATGACATGTATTGAACCATACATACATGAGCACATGTCATATTTAGCAGAAAATAACCGTCGTCGAGACCAACGTTGGATGGAAGCTGAGCATAAAAGAACATTTTCACAATGGTTAGCAAATAAAGTCATTGGCATGTCTCCAACAAATGTTGACGCAGACATGATACAGCTAGGGTATCGTCCACGTCGTGTACTTCAATATCAAGGCTACGACATTAATGGATATACGTTTTATACCGAGCAACAAGATGACAAGAGTAATGTGCAAAATAGTGGAGTGACATTGATAGCAACAATGACAGATTCATCGAGGATGACAATCGCAAAAAATTCGTATTATGGTGTCGTTGATGAAATTTAGGAATTAGATTACACTTCGGTTGTTATACCTCTATTGAAGTGTAAATGGTTCGATAACATAAGAGGTGTTAAAGTTGATAGCGACGGTTTCACATGTGTTAATCTTTCCATAAATGGCTATTTATCTGATCCATTCATTCTAGCAAAACAAGCCACTCAAGTATTCTATGTAAAGGACCCAAAAGACAAGAGATGGCACATTGTCCTGCAGAGTAAACGGAGTATAGTTGGCGTCGATGATGTTGTTGACGAAGACGAATACAATAAGTTTGACGAGCTACCTCCTTTTTCTATCGGTGTTCAATCGACGGATGATGTTCTTTCTGATACACTTTACTTGAGATCCGACCACCAAGAAGGACAAGAGGATTGAAAAATCCATGTTCGTTGTACATGTAATAAAGCGCATATAAAAATCCCGTTAATAATAATATTTTATTATATAAGTCAACTAATTATCTCATTTTTTTGATTTTATATTTCAGGAATAATACGTAAAGTTAAATAAAAACGAAGACATATGAAGCTTTGTTTAGTTTGTATATACATAAGTTTGTTTCGATTGTTAATGTCGTTCATCTAGATTTAAGAATAAATTAATAAAGAAAGGGTCTGGTTTTGCTGTGGTTAAGCGAATTAATTTTATTACCCTACCCACTATAAGGAAGCCGGGCGATCATCGTTTTTTCCTCCACATCAGCTTTTTTTCTTTTCAGCGACCCACAGACAACGTATTACCATTACAAGGTGAAAATTCTTTTTTTTACATCAAATTTTATAATAAATTTAAAATTACTTTTAGTTAATAGTTTTATTTAAAACTTATTACTAGTTAAAAAAATGACAACAAGTATAAAGTAAAAGGGCCAAACTGTAATTTCTTATTTATATTAAAAATTTTAACACATAATCCTATCTTCTTCTTCGAATTAGTCGCAGGAACAAATCAACAGGAACAAATCAACACAGTGTTACCATGTTTAAATCATCATAGTCAATCGCGAAATATAAGGATGCAATCCCCACGAATCAGGCTGCCAAAAAATAAAATGATCCCTCCATTTTTTCATAACTCTCCCGCGTTCTATCTCAAATCCCGCCCAAAAATGATGAATAAAATGGGCAAACATCTTCACGGAATCATTAGCACAAACCCTAAACCTAAACCACCAATAACCTATCTGACCAGCAGCAAACTACTTTCTTATTGATTTAGTCGAGCAACACAAATGGTATATTTTTCTATCTTAATCGATTGTTTATATTCAATTGGTATTCTTCTTTAGGTTGATTTGTGTTTATTAGTGTTTATATATTGTCAATTAAGTGTTTATGTTTTTATTATGGTCTGGCTATGGAAACCCCCAAATCATGCTTTTGACACAACTTATTTACTACGTTTTAAGTGTTTGTTATATTGCTTGAATAGGCATCAGTATAATTGTAGAATCCAACAACCATAGAACTTTTTGACCAACAAAGATAGGACTATAAAGGTTTATCAAAACTGATATATCTCATACAATAGGTTTTATACTCAATGGATTTAGAGAATATAAAGGTTCCTCGATAGATGGTTTGACTGGTTCAGGGGAGGAAGAATGTCCACTATGTTTGTTGTAGATGATGTTCATTATATATTAAAATATTGAGTACAACTTGTCAAACATCTAAATGAGCAAGAAGAGGAATCAATAGAATCCAAGATCTTCCAGTAGGTGAATCTGTTGAATTCAATCAATTTGGACAAGCTGCAGGCACTTATTGGCATATCTGGAGGAAAAATATTTAGGAACTCGTACCTGGAGGGCTTAATCTATATTTTAAAAAAGAATTGGAAGCAAGTAAAAAGGAGAAAAAAAACTTTTGTTGGTCCGATATCAAGTACCATGCTATCGCCATCACTATTTTGTATTATATTCTAACTTGATTAATGTATTAACATATAATATCTTTATATCAGGCACATTTTAGACTTGAAAATGATGATGTCAAATAAATACGGTACACAGTTATTCATGTTGGTAATAAGTGGAACGGCATTCATGACGAAATCTACGATGTGAAAATTCTGGTTAGAATGTATCTCCATTAAAGAATGGACATTCAACACCCTAAATGCATGGGAAGAATTCTGTCAGAATGAAAACACACCTGAAAATTAATAATGTTTTTAAGCATTATTTCTATCGACATATACTTTTAAGTTTGAAATGTTTATAATTCATTTGTTACTCATACGTGTAGAAACTACGTGCGTAAGCCAGTGAACGAGGAAAAAAACATATAAGTCAGCCTAGGCTAGGACCGAAAGGGTATCGGGGTTTTGAAAAACAGTGGCAAGAGGAGAGAAATAACCCTGACAAGGCTACAGAACTCCACTTAATACCAGATATTCATGGGAGCAATTACTGTTTGGCCCGGGCTCCCCGCGACAAGAACGGGATCAAGACATTGCCTCCTGAGTTAATTGATGTTTCAAATAACTTGGTACTCTAAATCATTTCTTTTTTCAAATTATTATGATGTTTTTTTTGGTACATGTTTATTAATTACTTGTTTTGACTGTAATTGAATAGGTACAAGCAACCAGAGAGTTGGCACAAGGTTCTAACGAATCTAAAACGGGAGTAGATCCCCTCATACTGGTGTTGGGACCAGAGCACGGGGGACGCACCAGGGGGGTCGGGTGTGATATTGGGTATAAAAAGGGAATTGAAGGATATGTTAGGAAAAAGAGGACCTATGAACAACGAAAAGATATTGAAGAGATACGAAATGAAGTGAGGCAACAGATGAAAGAAGAACTCAAGTCAAGTGATTTTTGGGAGGAAATGAGGGCGGAACTAAAGGCGGAATTAAGAAATGAAATGCAACCTGAACAAAATTTGTTTTCACTAAGGGAAGATGATGTCCCAAACTCGGTCCATATGAAGTCCAGTCTTAACTCGACCATAATCATGGTAAAGAATGAAACGCAAGCTCAACAGAATGAGTTGTTTTCACCAAGGCAAGAGGGCAACCATAACTCTTTCCAGATGAGGTCCAATCTTAGCTCGACCAAAAGCATCAGAAGGAAGGAACAACAAGGTGAACAGAATGAGCCGCTTTCAACAAGGCAAGTTAGTGTCTCGAGCTCGGTCCAGAGGAGGTCCAATCTTAGCTTGACCACAAGCATCATAAGGGAGGAACATCAAGGTGAATAGAATGAGTCGATTTCAACAAGGAAACTTGATGTCCCGAGCTTGGTCCATAAGAGGCCCAGTCTTATCTCGACTACAAGCATCGTCAAGCTACATTGCATAAAGGTAAACCACTTCAGTTTTATATTTAAGCCTTGTTGTGTATGTTTAAATTTTAAATTTTCTGAATTTTTTTGACTACTTCCTACGGTTTATGTAGGAGGAAACCTATTGCTGCTTGTACATCCCTAGTTTTATTTTAGACGGGGAGAAGATCGCATGTGCTACTGCAACAGTATATCCGATTGGAGATGGTACCGTACACATTAAAAAATTACTAAAGGGCCACATGAAGGTTTCAGTTATCAAAGTAGTTGAAATTCATAAAAGTATGGAGCTCCTTGTGCCGGATGATGAAATCCCTAATTTAGAGTCCGTAGTGAAAGGGTTTATTCAATGGCCAATTGCTGCTATTGCTCGTTTTATGGTATTATATTTGTTGTATCTACCACTTGGTGTCATACTTTAATATTTGCTAACGTAGTTGAATTGGTATTTGTAGGGAATGTCTAAAACACCCGTATCGGGAGTTCAAACCAAGCGTGTGATGCCTCAACATGAGAACGCACCTTCCACAAAGAAGGGAAAAGGAAACGAGACCCACAACGAACCCAACAAGCAGGACAAAGCACTGGAAGAAACCACCAAGCACCAAAAAACGATGCAGAAGATTGATGAAGTTAAAGAGCGGGTAAGCCTATGACTTTTATACCTTTATCATTTATGTATCAGTTATGGATTTCAGTATGTGGTCTAAAGTGCATAGAGGGTTTGTCTAGTGGGTTAACGGGTTTTAGCTGTGACAGTATCATACCTGCTATTCACCAACTGTCCGAGAACGATCAGATATATACCACTGTTTTAAACCTAACAGTAGTAATATTTTTAAGCCTGACAGTAGTAACTGGGATTATTACTGTTCTTCTTCCAATGTTTGAAGCATCATTAACCTTTTCTCGAACCCTAGCAGCAAACCACGACCAATAGCAGTACTAAGAATATGAGCAGTACTAAGATTTTAAGCCTAGCAGTAGAAACTTCACCAATGGCAGTAGTAAGTATAAACGAGCAGCACTAATGTATACAAGCAATATTAACCATCGATAACAGTAGTAACTGTTTTAATTCAAACATGGCTCATTCCTTCTTTTAGTGCTAATGGCGACGATGTTGCTGCTGTGGCTGTGGCCTCAGAAGGTACACATGGGAATGAGATACTTGTTGGTTTACGCTGTTTTACTGAGTTTATTCGTTGGGAGTGTGTTGTTACCCCACCTGATGTATAAAATGGTTAGATGGTTGGTTGTTTTTGAAAAAAACTTAGTTTAGTTCAGAAGACTACTGGATCTTTTTACGAATGAATGAACCCGTTCTGCTACTGATTTTATTTTGGCATGGGGATATATGTTTGTAACTTTCTCAGGTTATAGCTCACTTCTTTCCTTTTATGGTTCTTGTTTGTGTACTTTGATGTGGTTCTTGTCATCATTTTATGTGTGTTCTATTTTGGATAACTGAGGTCGGTTTTGGAATAGATTAATTGTGTATCCGAATCCAGATTTTGTTTTTGCTTTGGTTCTTTAGTTCTTTTGATGATTTGGCTATTTCTATATTCAAAGTTTAGCTACCATTTTTCTGCGAAATAAGCTATACAGTACTTAGTTAATACCTTGTGTTGATTTCTGTTTTGAAAACTCGATAATCGACTTAGGTTAACGGGTCTAGAGTGGGTTATCGAGACTGAAGCTTATTAGGATTGGGTAGTTTAGGGTAAACAAACTTTTTTAGAACTAGCGTAATATAGATCATCATATTCATAACTCAGTTTAATTGCCCTCAAGCTGGTTAACATTTATTTCTGTCAACAATTTAGTTTTACACATTTGAGTCGTGTTCGTTATCATATGAATACCATTATATGTGCAGGCTGAAAAAGAGAAAGCTGCCCACAAAAAGTCTCTGCAAGCTCTGGAGGATAAAGTACTATCGAATAGACCCTATAGTGTGATAGATGGATATAATAAATAGATGAGCCGTAGAGATTATGCTGAGCCATATGCTATTCTTGTTAATAAGGAGGTCTTTCGCCAAGCTGACGAGTCCTACTTTGCAATCAATGCAACGGACATAATAGAACTTTTGACAGATCAAGAACTGGAGTGTGGCATCCTGACCCTTTTTGAGATGTAAGTACATATATGTTTTTTTATATGTAGCTAAATGCATTGTTTTTTAACATAAATTTATGTTGGTATATATTCTATGTTTAAATTAGGTCAGTGTATCATCTTAAGGGACACTCCTCACAGAACAAGGTTGGTTTCTTAAACCCTGGAATGATTACAGCAGATTTATGCTTTTATGAAAAGTGGGAAACCATAGATTACATAACTCAATCATTGACGGGTTATGAGTTTTATCTTGCACCGTATCTACAAGGATATCATATCTTACCATCTTAATTATCATTGAATTATTGTTCATTTGGTTATTGTTTTCTTTTCCTAAAACGTGTACACAAAATGCAGCCGTCATTATGTACTCTTCATAATATGCCCCAAACATGGAATGGGATTTATTTTGACATCTTTTAAGGGTTCAAACACGAATGAACAATGTTATAGGCTTGTTGGACTTGTGGAGTCATGAGTATTATCTTAAATATTTAAGATTTCACATTTCTTTCTATAAAATTTAACTCACACAATATTATTTTCTTTTTAGGGTCGTTGGTAGTCTGAAGTGAGAATTCCCTCTTGTGAATGGTCAGCTGAGTGAATGGGAGTGTGGATATTATGTGATAAAATGGATGCATGACTTTGTGCTAAAATATCAAAACAAAAACTTCCCGAACATAGTAAGGCTTGTTAATCTCGTATGTTTCTATAAATGCAAATCCTAAACCTTTTAACAACTTTTCTAAGTAGCTAAGTAACATTTGCTATATAGTCAGAGCGCAGATTTTCATTTTGTAGCTGCTCTGTAGGAAGTGTAGTGCCCATACTTTTTAAGTGAACCTCATTATACAAAGAATCGATTATGATATAAGCTGGTTATCTTGTATAGAATAGGCTTTGCTGGAGGACTTGACCAGTTAAATAGCTTGCAAAGCCTACATATTAGATTACTAGTATAGTGAAATTTTAGTTTTGCTACTGCTATAAACATGCTTGTATTTCCCAACCTATTTGATGTTCGTTTTACTACTGCTGTAAACATGCTTGTATTAAAATTCTGAAATGCTATAAGTAGTTCTTAAAGCAATCCCTGTAGTTTGAAATTTCAATACATTATGCTATTCTTGAATACTTTTTACTTGAATTTCAATATAGCAGATCACTAGCAGACGTGCGAGTTCTTGTTTTTTAGATTACTGATGTTTTTATTGCATTAAATTACTTGTAAGTACCATGGAGTAATGAGTGTCTGTTGGAGAACAAAGAGTTAAACGCGATCATTGGAGCATGGTTTACATTGTGGAGAGATTAGACCTAGATAATTAAGTTGAATTCTAGTGTTTTTCTTTATGGTTATTTGTTGAATTCTAGTGATTTAATTGATTTGAATTTTGTATTTGCTTTATGTTAAGCTGAATTGAAGTTGTCTTTATTTACTTTAATTTGTTGATTTTGACATTTTTGGTCCATCTAAATCAGTTTATATATATTTGCTGTATTTATATTTCTTTATTTTGGTGGGTTAACTTTGTAAATTTTGGAATTTATTAAAGAATTCTAAAAATATTTTTTTTAATGATTAAAAAAAGACAGGTTTTGAGATAAAAACATATCTTTTTAATCTATATAGAGACTGGTTGGATGTTGTTATAAAGACATGTTTCGGGATAACCAGTATGGAGACCAATTGTTAAGGAGACCATTTTTTAAGGAGAGAACATGTGTCGATTCTTCTTATAGAGACTGGTTGCATAACCGGTTTTCATATGTTTTGATCATGGAGATACCCCCCTCGGAGAGTGGTTCTAAAGCCACTCTTTATGGGCTATTTTGACCAGTTTCTATGACCAGTTTCACAAGCTTGTAGACCTTCTTAGGTAACTTAGGATCTACAAAACCTGGAGGTTGAGACACATACACCTCCTCATCAATTTTGCCATACAAGAAGGTACTCTTCACATCCATCTCATAAACTATGAATCCCATATAAGAAGCAAAGGCCAAAAAGATCCTAATGGCTTCAATCCTAGCCACAGGAGCAAAAACCTCATCATAGTCTATCCCTTCCTCTTGCCTATATCCCTGGGCAACCAACCTTGCCTTATTTCTAACCATAACACCTCTTTTATCCTTGTTATTCCTGTAGACCTATTTAGTCCTAATTGCCTTCTTCCCATAAGGCAAATCTACAATAATCCATACATTTTGAATCTTGAATTGCAATAGTTCTTCCTGCATAGCATCAACCCAACTTTCATCTTCAACGGCTTCAGGTATCTTTTTGGGTTCAATTTGAGATAAGAAGCAGGAAAATAAACAATGCTAGAAATCCTTGAGATTATTTTGTCTCTGCTTTTGAATATAACTTACAAAGGCATGGGCTCCAGAACTTTTGTGTACTTTGCTCCTTTTCTGAACTGCTGATTTTGGATCTCCAAGAATTTGAGTTGTAGGGTGAATAGAGTGTATCCTTGAAGTGGGAACAGGACTAACATTCACAGTGGATTCTAGATTAGTAAAGTCAACCACTGCTCCCTCATCATCATAAGATGCATTGGTAAAAATACCATCGTTTGGATTGTCATAAATATCCTCAAGAGCAGGTATTTGAGAATCATCTTGGTCAGTATTGGTTAGATCAGGTCCACCAGTACTAAAAGCATTTGAAGGACTGTCAGTACTAACTGGTGTGCTAGCAGTATTAACTGTGTTAGTACTGGTAGCTCTAGCAGCTCCTGCTTGAAGAAGCAAATCCTCAGTATCTTGAGCAAATTCCTTTCTAAGAGCTTCAGCTGCATCATTAGCTTCCTTTTCTTGTCTTTTAAGCCTTTCAAGCTCTTCCAAAAATGCTTGATCCTCCTTATCTACTGGCTCCTCATTTGTATTTAAACCAGTATCCCTATTAGTCTTTTTACCTTCATTCTTTGCTTCTGAGCTTTTGACTGTTGAAGTATAAGAAGACCATATTGGCACTACAAAGTAGTATTTAGCAGGTTCAGCTTCCATTTCAGAATTTCCTGCATCAATATTATTTTGTGTACCTACACTATGATTAGCTTCTTTTAGACCTGCAGTTTTGTTAGCTTGATTCTCTGATCTCACGGGCTGATAATTCATTGAATCAGTTAAATAATCAAGATCAGACAGCCAATTAGGTCCTTTCCCTACAACATTTGGTTTATTTTCTAAAAAGTTTATATGCAGGTTTTCTTCAACTCTCTTAGTTTATAAATTGTATACCTTAAAAGCCTTGCTATTTAGGGAATACCCAACTAAAAACCCTTCATCAGACTTCCCTTCAAACTTGCCCAGATGGTCAACGGTATTCAAGATGGTCACATGGCACCCAAAAGGTCTTATATAGCTTATGATTGGTATTTTACCAGTTATAAGTTCATAAGGTGTCTTGTTTTGAGGCTTGGTCACTAATACCCTATTAAGGACATAACAAGCAGTACTAACTGCTTCAGCCCAAAAAGTGTTAGGTAAAAATGAATCTGCTAGCATTGTTCTAGCAGCCTCAATAAGGGTCTTGTTCTTTCTCTCAGCAACTCTATTTTGTTGTGGAGTTCTGGCATTATTGTATTCCCTCTTGATCCCTTTTGACCCACAGAATTCAATAATGTCCCTGTTCTTGAATTCTGTACCATTATCACATCTAATAGTTTTAACCTTTTGATTTAATTGGTTCTCTATTTGTCTTATAAAGTCCTTAAGGATTCCACTAGTTTCATCCTTAGTTCTTAAAAAGAACACCCAACTAAACCTGCTAAAATCATCAGTGATAACCAGGCAATAAGTCTTATGGTTTATGCTCCTTACAGATGTGGGTCCAAATAAGTCCATATGCAAAAGCTGTAAGGGCTGACTAATAGAGCTCACTATTTTGGCCTTACAGGAGGCTTTGTGTTGCTTTCCTTTTTGACAAGCAACACAGGTGTGGTCATTTTGAAAAATCTTTGAAGGTAAACCTCTTACAAGGTTTCCCTTTACAAGTTTGTTTAAGTTTTTAAAGTTAACATGACCCAACCTCCTATGCCATTTGTTAGATTCATCAACTGTGGCCTTTGCAATCAAACAAGCTAAACCTCTAGAAGGAACAATGTTCTCTAAGTTGAAACTGTACATATTGTTTTGTCTAGGGATTCTAAGTAATACTTGATTTTCATCAGGCAACTTAAAGTCAGAAGACAACACAAGACATTCAGTGTCAGTAAAGAGAACCTTGTTCTTCTTGTCACACATCTGTGACACAGAAAAGAGATTGAAATGCTGTAGTTCTTTCACAAAGCACACATCCTCAAAATCTAACTTTCCTGTTTTTATTTTACCTTTACCAGTTATGTAACCTTTACTACCTCTAAAAGCAACAGGGCCACCATTATAGTCTTAATATTCAGCAATGTAGGCCTTGTTTCCAGTCATGTGCCTGGAACATCCACTATCAATAATTCCTTTGTTCTTTAAAGCTCTTTGTGGATTATCCTGCACATCAAATAAGAGAGATTAGTTTCTCTTAGGGACCCAAGCCATATTGGGCTTGGGTCTGCCTAGTAGATCTTCAGAATTAACACATTTTCTAGAATTTGATCCACCATTGTATTTGGAGACTTTGTTCCAGTAATGTCTTTTGGGTCTCCAATTATAACCTACTAAGGGCTTAACAGCAGTTTCCCTTATGCCCCCAACAACACTAACTGCTTTGACCCCAGCAGTATTAACTTTATGATTTGAAAAATTAGTTCTTGATGCTATTGTTCTATTAAATAGACTTTTGATAGGTGAATGAGATTTATAAAAATTATTTATAGGTCTGATTTCATTCACAATAGGTCTTGCAGTATTAACTTTCCTAGCAGTACTAGTTGTTGCTGCTTGACTAGAGAGATTTTGTCTAGCAGTATTAACTGGAATTCTGCCAGTTCTAGTTAGTACTGCTATTGGAACAAACTGGTTTTGGTGATTTAATCTTTGCACATTGTTCCACACTGGTTTATTCTCCCCTTGACCAGTACCCTTGCCTTTCTTTTTGTTCAATTCAACTTGTTTAGCCATTCTTTTCTCATGAAAATCACAATCTTTAATAAGATGACTAAAACGGCTACATACAAAACATGCCTTTTTAGTAAACCCAACCTTCTGGACATTAAACTATTTCAGTCTCTCTTGTTATCTTTAGGACTTGGACTATATGTGTTTTGTTCTTTAACAGTTTCCCTAGGAATAAAAGCAAAATTAGGTATTTCCTGTTCTTTTGAAGGTTGAATCACATATTCATCATCACTGTCTGACTTATACTCCTCAATGATAGGAGCATCAGGCTAAACTTTAGGTTGACTAACAACTTAGGGTTCAACTACAACTGGTTCAGGCACAGATTCAAGTGTTTCTGTACTAGAATTTGACTCACAAGAGTCATAATTACTGGTTTGAGTATTAGATTCACTAGTTTTAGACTGTTTTGGACCATATGTGAACATAGAGTCATCTACTTCCCTATCAGGTCCTGAAGGCATGTAATTTCCTATCATTGGAGGGGGAATTGCATGTATGCCTTCAATATTTGCAAATCTATCATGCACAAGACTATCTTCTACATGACTTGTCCTACTATTAAATACACTTTGAAGAACTTTATTTTCATAACTTAAGACACCATTATGTACTTGATCTCCATACCCAAGCCCAGATTTGTCCCTTTTACTCATCTGAATGTTTAGCAATTTACCAAGGCCTTTAGAAGAACTTTAAAAATTCTCAAGTTTGGTTTTTAATTCTTCTTTTTCTTTTACAGCTTCTGCTAATAGCTTCTTATGATATGTAAGCACATCAGTTTTATCATCTAAATCAATTTTTATAAATGTAATCTTTTCCTCATACCAAAGTTGATTTTTCTGATGAGTAACTAATTGAGCCTCTACCTTTTTTAAACCTTGAGTATAGGCTTGAATTTCTATACTAGCATCACCAAGTTGTTCCCTTTGTTCATCATATAATTTTTTAAGTTTAGCATAAGATTCCACACATTCTTTAGAACAAGATGTTACCTCAGTGTCTGAGCCTGAATTAATGTAAGCCATCAAAGCAAAGTTCTCTTGTTCATCCTTTGTATGACTAGTCCAGTCAACACCTTCTCCATCAAGAGTTACCAAAGCTTTAGGTTCCTCCTATTTTCCAGGTCTCCTTCCATTGTCTTTTGCTTTATATCTAGTGTTCCCTGCATCTCTTCTTCTGCTTTCTTGATTTCCTTTTGATTTTCACTCTCTAGCAAAGTGCCATGTGTTATGTCAATTGAAGCATTCAACCTTGGTCTTGTTAAAGCCAACTGGTTCCTTGGCATCAAAATGCAGCCTTTTCCCTGTCTTCTTGTAAAACTTCTTCAGTCTTATAGAGATCATGGCTACTTGCCAATACAAGTCCATATCTTCTAAATCAAACTCATCAAGCTGCTCTAGATCTTCATGATCCAAATGTGGACCACTGGATTGATTAGCAAAGAATGAGTACATGAGTTCATCAGTGTATGATGAAGAGTTTTCCCTTTGTGAGTTGTTGCCAGAAGGAGTAGAAAAACCATAAGCAGTACTAACATCATTAGTACTGTTAGTGCTTTCAGAAGAAACAAAGGCGACATTCTGTATACTAGAAGATGATCCAGTAGAGCCTTTAACATCAGACTCAAAGACTCTAAGATTGTTATAGAGATCATCAAAACTAAGATTGTCCACTCCTGGCTTGGTCCTCGTGACTAAGGATACTTGGGACCAGGAAGAAGGTAAAGACCTAAGGAACTTCTGATTGGCATCTTCAGTGGAGACACCTGCACCATGAATTTTAAGTTGACTTAAAAGACTCTAAAACCTGTCATAACCTTTGTGCAATCCTTCTGAGTTGGATACAAAAAAGCCTTCAAACTGTTGCTTTAAAATGTATTTGCATCTTCTTTGATTCATCATTGCCACCAAATCTGGATTTGATAGCATCCCACATATCTTTAGCATCAGTCATCTTGTGAAATTTTGCTAAATGGTCTTCTGGTAAAGCCATAAGCAAGGTGGTCCTTGCTTTTCTTTCTCTTTCTCTGGCTAAAATTTCTTCAGCAGTTTTAGGAGGCGAAACCTTTATTACTCCATTTGTATCTGTTGTGACATTTACAATACCATTTCCTTTTTGTATGACTTCCCATATAGGATAGTCTGTATGGCTCAAGTAATGTTCTATTTTCATGGCCCAAATGTCATACTCACCTTTCTTCATAATAGGGAGTTTAATGGTTGACACGGTGTGAGGGGCTTGTTGTGTTGGTGGTGGTGGTGGTGGTGGTGGTGGAATTTCATCATTTGATCCTGCCATTGAATAGATCTGAAAGGTAAAAGTTTGTAACTGATGTGTTTTGGTTCTTCTTACTCAGAGTTTCTCAACAAGCTCTGATACCACTTGTTGATCCCAATCTGAATAGATCTTTCTAGCCCTTTAAGGGTGGTAGCCAATCTGGATAAATCCAAACTAACTACAAGAGAAATAATGACTATGAACAATATAAGTTATGCGGAAACTAACTTATACTGCTAAGAAGAACAATGAATAAAACAGAACTTTGATTTCTATTAATCTGCTAGGTTACAGATTACTAACTATATATATTGGTAAGACTTGTATATGAAACTTATATCTAACTAGTGTCGTAGGGTTCCTTTTATACACTAAGGAAACCCTAATGGGTTACAAAACGCGTTATGTGATCATGCATATCTATTCCTAATATATCTCATACATATCACATAAGCAGTACTAACATTCTTGTTATCCCACTAGTTTAATCCATTACACAACACTAATTATACCAAGATGCTAGAAAATGAGAAGAAATAGTATAAATCTTCACTAGCAGTACTAAGTCCTTTGAACAATACTAATTTGTAGAAGCCCTTTAATTCCCAACACTTTTGACAAAAAATTTAAGGTGACTACTACCAGCATGGCATGGTTCTTCCTGAATTAGACATAGGTGATCAAGTTATTTGTAACTGAGGACTAACAATGAAGTGCTCAATTTTGTCAAACTAATATTATGCATAAAGCAGTATCAAAATAGTTTTATAGTGTGATAAATTAATTCACAAGATGGAAACAAGGTAGTTTATAGGATGACAAAACAAAAAAATGGTTTTTGAGATGACTATAAGATGGTTTATAAGACGATAGTTAAATAGTTCATGGGGTGATAGTATAATATTTTTATGTGATGAACAAAAAATACTTCCAGAATAAAAAAAAGGATTTATGAGATGATAGTAACAACGGTTTTTAAGATGATAGCAAAATAGTATATAAGAGATCAAGAAAATAGTTCGTAAGATGGTGGAAAGATAATTGTAAAAATGATAGTAACTTAGTTTATAGAATAATAGTGAAATAGTTTATATATATGGTAGATTAGCTTGCAAAATAGTAGTTGAATAGTTTATAAGTGATGGTAACTTGATTTATAAAATAATAGCGAATCCGTTTATAAATGATAGCAAAATAGTTTATGAGGTGAAAGCAACTCAGTTCATAAAATGGTAGCGAGTTATTTCATATATGATAATAAATTTATTTATGAAATGATAGTGAAGTAGTTTATAAGTGATAGCACAATTTTTATAAGGTGATGGTAAAACAGTTTTCATTGTGATAATAAAATTTGTTATTAGGTAGTAGCAAAATGGTTTATATGATGGTAAAAAAAATAGTTTATAAAGTGGTAGTTTACTAAATGATGGTAAAATGGTTTATCATAATGTAAAAAAAATTATAAAGTGTTTGTGAACTGATTTGTTATTGATAGTAGAAATATTTTATTAGGTGGTAGTAAGATTATTTATAAAATGATAGAAAAATGATTTACGTATATGTTAGTAAAATAGTTTATAAAATGATGGTTTATCAATTGATAGTAAGATAGTTTATTAATGACAACAACTTTGTTTATAAGACAATACTAAAATAGTTTATGAGGTGATATCAAAATAGTTTACGAGAGAATCACGTGACAGTTCATAATGTAATAGTAAGGAGTTTATAATGTGGTATCAAATAGTTTGCGAGTCGATAACAAAATAGTTTATAAAATGACAATGAAAACAGTTTATGGAAGACAACGAAACACTTTATAAGGTTGTGACAACCATGACTTGAGCAGGTTAGTCAAACCCTTAGTATTTGATTTTATGTCTATGGTGATGTGCGGCTTATGTGAATTATGTGCTATGTGTATGAATATGTGTTTATGAGGTAGTGGAAATCCATCGTTTGAATGTGAGCATTCAAAAAGATTGGATTAATGGTGAAAAATGGTGATTTTCCTTTGCAAACGCATAAGAAAGGTAGTATGGAAGACTATTACAATGCCCCCAAAGATATAAATGCGTATGAAATACCTTAATAGGGATCACCAGATAAGGGATAGAGGAGTAGAGAACCAACTGTTACCCGACGAGCATTCTATCTATGCCCATCGTATTTCCCTAGACATGTCCTAGCAAGTGATACAGACGAAAAGCTCTGTTTTCTAAGGCCTAAAGCGCACATTCATCAACAAGAAGCAACAGTAAAAGGATCATAATGAATTTCATGCAATCATAAGTAAATACAAGGAGGGTTTAGCCTCGCATGTTATAATAAAGCAAGAAAGAATAAATCAATCACACAATACATAGACATTTTGAATGATTAATGATAAATAATGTTACTTAAATTATAACATGGATCCAAGGTAGTACAATAGGGTTTTGAGGCCCTAAAAATGACCTATGAAGCTGCTAAACAGGCTAGGGTTCTTTTTCCTAAAGTTATACAAAGTTACACACTTAAAACCCTAAAATCGGTTTTGTATATATAGAGATATCGCTGAGACTGCGTCACTTTGTACTCCTGACGTCGTCGCCACATAGATGGTTCTAGATCTACTTTAAGTCGGCCACTTCCTGGCGCCGTCACTGAATCTCTGACGCCGTCACCATAAATGTCATGACACCGTCGCTTTTTGGTTGCGACGTCGTCTCCAGGCTCTGAATGAATAATTCTTCATGGTTCTTGGTGTAGAGTCGTAGTCTTGTCTGTTCTTTACCAAATGAGCCCAAGTCAAGTGTATTTCCTCCAAATGCCATCCAAGTGATAAAAACCTAAAAACAAACGATTAAGCACATAATCTAGGCATATTTGCATGATTTAAGGGGTTAAATGACCCAAAAAAGTGTATAAAATGACACCTCATCAGTATCCTAATCTCAATTGGTCCAATGAAGAACATGAAGAAGATGAAGATGAATATGCTGATAAAAGAGTTCATACTCCTGAGAACTATGAACTCACTAATGAAAAAGATAATGCCGATAATGCAAAAAAGGAGAATGAAGAAGAGAAAGATGATGCCGAGGAATTATACAGAGATGTAAATGTGAACTTAAGGAAAGAAGATGTAGAAATGACTGATGCTGATCAGGGTGGAGCAGATCTACATAATGTCTCTCAAGAGTCAGGGTTTGAGCAGGTAGAGGAAGATGCTCATGTAACACTTACAGCTGTCCATGACACACAGAAGACTGAAGGTCCAATGCAAAGTTCTTTTGTCTCATCTGACTTTACAAATAAGCTCCTAAACTTTGAGAACACTTATATGTCAACTCAGGCTCAAATTCATCTTCCTCAATGTTAACTTCCATATCATCTTCTTCTTCTTGAGGATCTTCTTCTTCCTCCTCAAATTCTTCTTCTTCCGGGTCCTCGTCTTCATCTTCTAAGACAGGCTCGGGAACAACAGGAACATCGTTGTGTTGATTCGGCTCAACAACGGGCACCTCATCATCATGATTCACGTTTGCCATGATAATCTAGAAAATATCATATAATACTTACTTAATAGCGTATCACTTCATATTATCGTTCAATAGCGTTCCAACGATAATACTATTATCAAAATAACAGTTCGCACAAAAGCGCAACAATTAAAAATTTACAATTCGCGACTCTTTTTCAATCCGAATATATCTCGATTACATTTCAAACATATATAATGATAGTTATCATATAATCACATGACATTCTATGCATACAACACATGCATAAACGTACCAATACATAACGCTTTATGCATCCAACACGGGCATAAATTTATCCAATCACAATGCATAGTTAAATACGGGTAAATTATTTAACCAATTATACATACCATACGTACATAAATATACTTACACGTAACAACTTATAAATGTAACTTACATGTAACCAATGGCAACGAGGAGTCTTGGCGTGCGTGTAGAAGCGTTATAGTTTAGGTTTTCCAAAAAGACTCGACCCATTTCTTTATACCCTTAGACTCTTGATATTACTTTGACATCTAAAATAATTACAATCCGAGTTTTGAAAACAACCTAGTTCTCTATAACCGAAGCTCTTGATACCAATCTGTAACACCCGCCCCGAGGGGCATCGGATTGCGCAGCGGAAATTAGCAATTTGGTGTTACTAAATAGCATCCTTTACCACGAATATAGAAAACGACCTAAATAAGACGTTTAAACCACATGTGTTCCATAATTATTCAGAGTTAAAATGCGTTAGGTCCCCACAGAATCGTAACCCCAACCATACAGTATTTGAAAGACAATTGTTCAAATAAAAGACATTGTTTTAAACATAACACAAGACATTGTTTTTGAAAGACCGGAACACACAAGTAGCCTTTCCTTTAATTCAATCACCATACACGCACGACACCTCCACGCCATCGTTGCCTTCAGCCTTGATTACCTGGGATAAAACATGTTTAAAACGTCAACAACAAAGTTGAGTGAAATTCATAGAGTTTAAAGTAATCAGTAAGTAAAGATCTTTGAACACATAATTAGTTCTCGGGAAAACAAAGCAACAAATGCAATGTATAGCAACTTCTTTTCTTTCGCGCATTAAGCTCATGACACCGAACGTTAACAATACATATGGCATTTCATATGTTTAAGTGCCCCAAACTAGGTATTATTGTCATATACCTTCTATATTTCTAATAACAAAATGTCCGTTTGACAGGGTGTTCACAAGGATTCAAACCCCGGACAGGGCTGTCAAACCCAATAGATCTATTTAATGCATTAGCGTTCACCCATTATAGGCGATTGACGGTTCATGAATTAAGGGACTTCGACAATAGCAACTTATGCGGAAACAATCTCATATCGGGTCTAGCATACCATAAATCATATGTGTTCGATTTTATAAAACAAACATGTATCCCCCTCGCGGGTTTAAAACATTTAAAATAGTTCAAAAGCGAGGCTATGAACTCACCTTAAGCAAAAGATCCAAATCAATCAATCAACAAGCACAATAAGCTTCACGTCTCAACCGCGACCTATATAATACATATATGGCGGTATGTGACTAATAGTATATTAAATCATATAATGTATATATATGTATTACTATTACGTATATATAATCATATACTAAAATCTCCAAGTGCGACGCAAAACATTTCGCTTGACATATTCATCAATTATTACAACGTTTCTTACAAAGTTTCCATTTTTAGAAAGTTTGCCGAAAGTAAGGATAATATAATCCAAACTTAGCATTTCATCTTAATTTAACTAACATTACGAACCCTTTACTTGTTATAAACTATATTCAAAAGTATACGCAAGTTTGACTTTCAAAAGTCAAACTTCGTAGTTGACTTTTTACCCCAAAATGACCCAAACTTGACTTGGCCGTAAAATCTTCGTTTTTAGGAGTTACAAGGCCCACCTTATATCAAAACGGACCTTAGAACATCCTTTATCATATTCAAAAGCCTAATTTAGATTTCAAAAATTTCTCGACACGCTATGACTAAGTCAAACTTTCTGGTCAACAAAAGTCAACACAAAGTCATACAAAAACTCATTTTTGACAAAATCTAACCCTTCCAACATGTTTAACTAGCCTATTAACATGTACTAAAACCATCAAACATATGTTCATACTTGTAACACTTTCAAATCGATTTTGCACTTGAATCATCTAGCTACAATTACATATATGCAATAATCATCTAATTAATCAAACAAGAAACATAAACAAGTGCTCACAAAGCTAGAACAAAACTTAATTTTTGTTTCCCCCTTTGACTTGAAATCGAACGAACCACAAAGACCAACCAAACAAACTTTTCAAACCAAACCACTTCAATATAACAACAATCTATAACCCCTAAACACTTTCTTATACACCAAATCACTAAAAATTGACCAAAAACTCAACTTCTTAAATACTCATTGCATGTAAGGTCTCTTTAGTAGGATTTGTAGAGGATTGAACAAGGATTAATATGGAATAAACGGATTTAAATGCATGTAAGTAACAAATTTTTGATGATGATGTGTGTGTGTGTGTGTTTTTGTACGGTCAAGAGAGGGAGAGGAGCAAGAGATTGAAAAAATTTGTAAAGTGTTATAATGGAAGTATTAGGCTCCCTTTTATAGAAGTAAACTTTGATCAATTGGCAATTTAGGTCCCTCCTTCTCATAAGTCCTTGCAAGTTTAATACAAATTGGTTATATTTCCGTTACATAGTCGACCAAACACGGGTAACATTACGTTAATAAATATTTTTAAATCTGTCCCACTAAATATAGTTTAAAATCTTTAATAAACATTGAACCTCGTAAAACACGACCTTTAAACACGGTTTTTTACAAAAACTCAGGGAACGACATAAAATACAAAATTAACATATTTACGCTCTCGGAGCAATAAAATATATTTTTTGACTTTATTAAACACTAAAGACAAATAGAAACTAAATCACTGAATGAAATTGACCAATAAATGGAAATTCTCATCAACCACATATAACATAACGACTATAATTATTTACGTAATTAAAAATAACTATCTTAGCTAAGAATAGACGTTGACCTGAAACTCGGGTTGTTACACCGCTATTTTATCTTCTGATAATTTTCTTGCTTATTTATTGTGTTTTGAATTGATTATTGTCACCATAAAACCTGTGCTAGTCTCTCAGGCTGAAAACCCCCCATTATTATTAGAACTAGGTTTAGCATAGATTTAACAAGTAATTAGAATTAACTTAATTAGATTAATTAAAATACTGATAGAATATAAGGTTAACAACCTCGCTCTTAGTGTTTGACACCCTGCTTACCACGAAACTCTACCCGATCGGGTACACTGCCCGTTTAAGTGTTGTTTTAGGATAAGTCGGCTAAATATAAATTTAAAACTTAGTAATTAATAAATTGACCCTACACGACAGCACATAACTATCTTTAATTGCTTTTGAATTAAAGATAATTTGACCCTACACGATAGCACATCACTTTCTTCCCAACCGTACCAAAGATAGAAAAATGACACAAGACTCAAGAAATACATACTTTACACTTTAAGCAACTGGTAAATGGACTTAATCTAACAGGGTAGGCTAAGGTGTAAAGGTGTAACGAAACAAACAGTTGGTGTAATTCCTAAAGGATTGGCTCTATTGATTTTTCTAGGGGTATTTTACTCTTAAGATGAGAGTAAACAAAGAGTTTATATGGGGATTTAACTAACCAGTGCAGTTAGTTAATAAAACAACATATAAAGGCTTTTTGGGTGTAATCCTATAAATTTACCAATTTAAACAAGTTACTCTATCTAAATCCATAGTACTCATTATTGTGGTCTCGAATAGATATACCAAGCCAAGTTTTAAAGTCTACAACATCATCGGGACACTCATATTTTGTGGAATTTAGGTAAACATTTGGAAACAGATAAGGTTAAATCCTCATAATATCTAATAAGAGTTATTGTGTGCAGGTTATGTGTCAAGTAATTTCACAAAAGTATGCTTGAAAAAACTTTAAATTTGAGCATAAATTAAGCATTTTGATGTGAAAAATAGGACAAGTATACATTCTAATTCCATCCCCCTACTTGAATTATACAACGTACTCGTTATATAGATAAAACATTAAAAATGGGAATTAAAAGAATTAGAATGAGAACCTCCCCTGATATTTTGCTTGGTAGATTCTCCAAGTTGAGTTTGTAAGCAAGGATGCGTGTTGAACAACCGTCTTGAGATTTCAAGACTCCAACACTTCTAGATTTCCATATTGTAGATACTTCACCAACATCATCGATTTCTTTTCAGCGAGGTCCTGTGTAAAATATAGGAAAAACATGCAAAATCCTATCTCAGGTATCTATGGTTAATTTAAATAAGCAAAATAAACTATACAGGAAACCAATACGCCGTAAATAAACCTGTAAAAAGTATCTAAATACGAGTCAGTCTGTTGAATACGTTGTATCATGTACATGAATACGTCGTATTGACAGAACTGACAATAATGTTTAAAGTGCATAAAAATAAAGGACTGATAACGTCCAGACAATAAATACGTTGTATGGTATAGAGCGGATACGCCGTATTGATGTCTGGGAAGACAGACTCAATAAAATTAAATAACAAGTTGGGTTGTCTCCTGGGAAGCACTTTTCTTTCAACTAGTCTTTAAGTTAGACTTTTTCCTTCCTTCATTAGGCTCTTTTTACCATCCATCCTTTGTCCAACGTGCGAAAGATTTCTTGATATGTGTGGATTGCTTCTTTGCTTGTATTTGTCAAATCATCGTATTCATTTTCTTTTATAGCCACATACTCTTCGTGTTGTGACGACTGGTCTTGTCTGTCTTAGGCAGAAGTGGTTAGTCTTTTCTGAATATGAGTAGAACAAAGCGTCAAAAACAATTGGATGAAGATTTCTGAAATCCTTTCTAACTCTGTACTCTGGTATATCAGCACGACGTAGAATTATACTCTCTTAGGTATAGTATCTATATTTTTCCGAATACCTTGACACTGATCACACTTAGAATTTGCATCTGCGATCTGACTGCTTCACAATCAGAGGGCTCACTGTGTTTATTGATGTAGAATTCCTTTCTCCTAAACCACCAGTAAGTGATGCCATAGACCAGCACTTGATGGTCATAATTCCTGCGTTTCTCTCTCACCCACAATGATGGAACTAATTCTCAAGGCTGAAGTCTAGAAACGAGCGGCTTTGAGCTTGTATATGGATAAGGCAATTCCTTCGAACTTAGTACCTGTCATGAAGATAATCCAGATCCAGTGTTGAAGAATAATTGGGGTTGAATATTTACCCTGACCTGGTGGTCCTCCTAAGGGCATGGTTCATATTTATTTTCACAGAATTTGAGTGACCCTCAGGATTACTCAAATCAACCTTCTTTGTCATCCCGCACTTATGACAATTCATCCATCTGATATTGAAGAAAGACACTGTTCTTGTGAAAGGCTTTAACAAGGTTGAAAGCTGGACCTTCTAAATCAGCTTTGCAGAGCTTCTTCTTTCCAGTTCGTCTGCAGAACCATTTGATGAACGACCCAATATCATATGTCTTCCTTTGAAGCTTGTTCTCCTCAGGAACTTATACATGCGTGGCTATGCAAATTGCCCAGTTATTCTTCTTGGTTCCAGGAATCATTTGAGGGCATGGTCTATACTGGTTCAGGTTACAGGTCCTCTCGCTTTTCTGAATCGGCTTTAAACCACGTAGTGGCCGACACCATGGGAATGTGAGTGATTTCAGTTTCCTTCATTATCTGAGTCATTCCCTTCATCCTACATTGGATGTCATCTGAAGATTGTTCATAATGTTCTATTCGGGATCAATCTGTGCATCGAAAGTCAGCACCAGCAACCTTGTGTCAGTGATATGCGCATCCATTGATGAAGCTGAGAAGTTGTTTGGCAGCAGATGCATCAGACTCCCTTGGTTTCTTTGAACTTTGGTCATCAATCTTTCGAAGGAAGGTATGAGATCTGACCCAAAAGCGGCTGAAATCAGATCTTCTTCTCATTGTTGACCTACCCTGGTTGATCCAGCTGAAGGCCTTCATCATCATCATCGTCTCCATCGTCAACACTATCATGCTTTCTCTTGTGATCTTTTAACCTTGGTCTGCAACTTCCTTATCCATGCGTCATCAACAGCAATCAGAGCTTCCATAAGTGCAATGGTATAGATGGTAGTTGGCAGCAATTCTGTTGCAGACTTCTTCTTTATTCATGTGGATTGTAGAAGCACTCTTTATATCAAATTCATCAAGATCAACATTATCAGTGACCTGATGGAGTAGTTGAAATCTTGTTCTCTCATCTTTTTCTTTTGCTTTGATAATCCCTTCGACTCTTTTTTGATTCATGATGTAACACCCCCCAAATTGGGTCTGGCATCGGAATAAGGGACCGGGGCGTGTTTACTTCAAGTATCAATAGCACAATATATAAGAAGCGAACCCAACAAAAAGTCGATTTTAAAACCTGATTAATTGGATTTAATTGACAGCATAATACAGAAAGGCAGATAGCTTTACTTGTTCATTGTTTGAATATTACAAAAGTTGACAATACATTTCCCAAAATATGATGCACCTAAATCTTTAAGCGTGCAATCCAAAATGTAACCCAATGCATCCCTGGCATCCCATGCCTATTGATCTCCTGAAAACATTGCTTAAAAACGTCAACAAAATTGTTGGTGAATTCATAGGTTTGATAAATCATAATATGCAGGACCGCAAGACTTTTTAGTGATAATGCAACACATGCAGATCTCACAAAACTAGATTACATTTACACTAAGCTCATGACACTGAAGCTCGACGATCTTTCTTGGCAATTTAAACTATATTTGCAATTTCTGCCCGATTAGATGTTCAACCCGAAAACATCCTAAATTCGACATGCTATAACGTTCGTTCTCGGTGATAGCTAGTCACCCGAACGGGGAGGTCGTTTCCCGAATAGATCTATTAAATAACATTCGCGCTCACATAATGTAATTCCCAACTACAACTATGCAATTGACAGTTCATGATAAAGGGGCTCAACTTGGGTTATCGCTACTTAGGCAACATGTAATCAATACTTGCGTCCAATTTATAAAACAAAGCATGTTTCCACCCCATAATTATAAATCATTGAAATCGTAAAAATGTGGGGCTATGAACTCACCTTGAGTTCTGATAATCCAAATATCGCAGATGATGCGTCACGTAAAAGATCGAATGCAACCTAAATTATCATAGGTCGTATAAGTACCGAGTACTTGAATATAATCTTATAGTTGTTACATCGTACTATCGTTCGGGCTATCATAATTTAAGAGGTCATGACATGACGTTCGAGGAGTTAGGACACTTTAAATCGTAAATCCAACAACTCGTCGAAACGCCATCCGAAGAGGCCTCATTATGAAACTCCCTAGTAATATAGTACTTTGATAACCACATAACATTCTATCTAGCTCAATCACCAACTAATGGTTTTGGTAAAATTGTGTTTAATAAGTTAAAACGTTTATAATTACCGTTTTAGTAAAACTAGCATAACTTTTGCGTTTTAAGCCCGATTCTTGCGTTTCTTATGTCCATCTTTTCGTATTAAGACGGGTTATCGATATTTGATATTTTCATAAATTTTCTCCCCTGATGAACAGTAACTTTTACTGTTCATGACAGACATGTGTTTTATATAATTCGTATTTGTTGTCGTAAAACTCGTAAATGTCGTATTTTATTCGTTATAGCTCCGTTTTTAGTGATTCTTTCGAGGACGTTCTTGTATTTGAAAGTTCTATATTTTTAGGAGGTTTACAAAAATATAACTTTCTGTCATGAATAGTAACTTTTATAAAAATAGTTTTATAAAAGTATTAATTGTCATAAACTCGCGAAATTCATAACTTGTTCGTTATTAATTGAAAAATTACGATTCTTATCATTTTGGAATCCTAAAAATGTGTATTATTTATTAAAAATATTAATACTTGCTGTTTATAATTTTTATAAAAATGTTTTTATAAAAATTTACTTACGACTTCGTTTATTAACGTATAACTCGTTTTTAACGTAACTTTTTCGTTATTAATCCGTTTAACAAGTTTCTTACTTTTTCGGAATCGTCGTGAAATGTATTATCTTATAAAAATATAAAATGGGTATGTTAAATTTCGAATTTTGGACAGCAAGATTGATTGAGTTTGTTAAGTCCATTTTTACCCTTTTCTTTATACTTTACCATTTTTGTATTTTACCACAAATCTCATATATCATATATATTATAATTAATACATATATTAAGTGTCCATTGTCCATATTAGTCCTCATATGTCCAAGTTACCAAGGTTAACAAATCCATGATAATACTTAATATCATCACTTTACTTATGAAATCTCTAATTTAACGTAGTTTTTTATCCATACCTATATTTATACCTAACCAAGTGTGTACAAGTGTATTTCTTCCAAGATAACTTCATTTTAGTATTCAAGTAACATTAATATGAGTCCATAATTAATATTAACATGTCTTATGTATTTCTTTATCTTGAAACATATTATGAAACTATAAAAACCCTAATTATCCCATAATCATTTTCATGTTAACCAAGAGTGTAAATCATTTGTGTAACCATTTTAACATGATGTCCTCAACATCATAAGGTATATAAAAGTGTACATTATGATGACAACAAATAAAAACTTCTTTTTACATGTTAATAATCCTAAATGGTGATTTAAGCTAAATAGAATAATCATATGCATAAAAATGAAAATTATGAGAACATAAAGAGTTCAAGTAAACCCATTTTTTTTTTTTTTTTTTTTTTTTTTTTTTAAAAATTTTATTTTTTTTTTTTTTTTTTTTTAATTTTTTTTTTTTTTTAATTTTTTTTTTTTTCCTTATGAGGTATGATGATGATGATAAGCTAGTGCTAAACCCTTGTTTAGCCACAAAACCAAAGCTTGCACAAATAATAACCCTTGTTTTCTTAACAAAAACCCTAGCTTCCTTTTCTTGATTAATACTTGTAAATGGTGATTCAATGGATGGAAACACCTTAGAATGTCTTAGGATAGATGTGTATAGAAGTGTATGGGTTGTATAAAAATTGATATGGGTTTGTTAGAGTGCTTGTCTATTGCCGTAGCAATATAGAGGACCAAAGGGAAGTTTGTTTGATTTTTTTACTAAGTGTTTACTTGTAAGACTTCTCTTACTAGATGATACTTGTATATAAGGTGTATAACTAGTCAAGGGAACATGGAATGGTTCAAGGGATGGTCTTTAGGTCTTAGGAATGGGCTTGGTCTTGGTCTAAGTCAAAGAAACAAAGCATGGTGTTGCATTTATGAAGTATGGTGTAGTATTTGACCAAATGGAAGTTTTTCTTATTTTTCTTTGTATAACTTGCCATAAATTCGGCATATACATGATATACATGATATATTTGAGTAATTTTTATGTATTGGGTATAAATGTGGGTATTTGTTGAGGCGTAGAAAAGTTTTTGTGGTTCCGGGAGTGCCTAAACGCAATTTATCGCGAAACGTATACACTTTACGTATCCGATAAAAATAGAAATGAACAAAGTTAATAATTATCCTCAAAATAATTATATAACCCTTGCTTGATGTAAACATTTATTTGTTTGATGCCCGTTTACATTGAACGCTAATTTTTGGCGTACGCGATTTAACTTAACGTTTACAATTTCAAGCAAACACGTACAATTCAAAAAGGTACATTGTGAATTTATTGATGTCGTCAATGACTTGAAAACACAGGGTGTTATAGACTTCCCCCGTTAAACGAGCCTTGTCCTCAAGGCTCACGATGCAGCACTTGACGACGGTGTGGTCTTGGTGAAGAGGTGTGGATATTTCTTCTTGAATTGGTCTTCACGCTCCCACGTGAACTCAGGACCTCTCTTGGAGTTCCATCGAACTTTAACCAATGGGATTCGACTTCTCTTCAACCGTTTAACTTCACGGCCCACTATTTCTAATGGTTCCTCAACAAAATGAAGCTTGTCATCAAGATGAAGTCCATCCAACGGAACGGCTAATGGTTCGTCGGCATGACACTTTTTCAGATTAGATACATGAAATGTATTATGAACTCTACTCAACTCTTCTGGAAGTTCAAGCTTGTAAGCAACTTCTCCAACCCTTTCTATCACCTTAAAAGGTCCAACATACCTAGGGTTCAACTTCCCCCGTTTGCCAAAACGTACGACCCCTTTCCAAGGCGAGACCTTAAGCATGACTTTGTCCCCGACTTGGAATTCCATCGGTTTACGCTTCAAGTCAGCGTAACTCTTCTGTCGATCTCGAGCAGCTTGCATCCTTTGTTTGATCTGGATGATTTTCTCAGTGGTCTCTTGGATCAGTTCTGGACCGAGTATTTGAGCTTCTCCAACTTCAGTCCAACAAACAGGTGAACGACACTTCCGACCATAAAGTGCTTCAAATGGTGCGGCCTTGATGCTAGCGTGATAGCTATTGTTGTATGAAAACTCGACTAATGGCAAATGGTTAACCCAACCCTTTCCAAAGTCGATTGCACAAGCACGCAACATATCCTCGAGAGTTTGAATGGTCCTCTCGCTTTGCCCGTCTGTTTGTGGATGGTACGCAGTACTCATATCCAAATTAGTACCCAAAGCGTTCTGAAGTGACCTCCATAATATTGCGAATCTCGGGTCACGATCGCAAATGATTGAGACGGGTATCCCATGCCTCGTGACCACCTCCTTTAAGTACAATCGTGCAAGTTTATCCAAAGGATCGGTCTCTCTCATTGGTGTGAAGATCGCAGATTTAGTGAGTCGGTCAACGATCACCCAAATTGTATCATAGCCTTGAGACGTCTTAGGAAGCTTCGTGACAAAATCCATGTATGTTATCCCCACTTCCCATCGGTATCTTGGTTTGTACCCAACAATCCCCGATGGCCTTGAATGTTTCGGGCCTTGACCTTAGCACAGGTCAAACACTTGTTAACATAAGTGGCTATGTCAGCTTTCATGTTGGGCCACCAATATAACTTCTTCATGTCTTGGTACATTTTGTCGGAACCCGGATGAATAGAGTATTTTGATTTTTGGGTGTTCGTGCATGATCACAGTCCGCAAATCGCCATAACAAGGTAACCAGCTCCTGCCATTTAGGCACAGGGTTCCATCCGCACGTGGTTCCAACTTTTGTTCTCTAATGGCTTCTGGAAATTTAGCATTTTCAACCAACATTCCCCCAACGTCTTCACTCTTAATGTTCTCGGGTTTTTGCGCTTCGGTCTGAGCATTTAAGATTTGTTTGGGAAGGTCCAAACTAATTGTCATAACCAATGCTCGAACTCTTAGCGGTGGTTCTCGTTCTTTCCTGCTTAAAGCATCAGCAACGACATTTGCTTTCCCTGGGTGATAACGAATATCTCAATCGTAATCACTTAGCAATTCTAACCATCGGCGTTGCCTCATGTTCAACTCTTTTTGATCTAAAATGTGTTGCAAACTCTTGTGATCGGTATACACCATACACTTAGTTCCATATAAATAATGTCTCCAGATCTTGAGAGCGAACACCACTGCACCAAGTTCTAAATCATAAGTCGTGTAGTTTTTCTCATGAATTTTTAACTGGCGTGATGCATAAGAAATTACCTTCTCTCTTTGCATCAACACAGCGCCCAAACCTTTCTTTGAAGCATCGCAGTATGCGATGAAGTCTTTGTTTCCTTCGGTAATTGCCAGATGGAGCCACTGCATAACTTTTGACCATTCAACAGCTGAAAAGCGCTTCCTTATGTTTAATCGCCCCATTCAAACTTAAACATTCTTTTGAGTAAGCTTGCATTGGGGGGGGGGGGGGGGGGTTTTTGCGATCTTTGAAAACCCTTCAATGAATCTTCGATAGTATCCAGCAAGACCTAAAAATTGACGAATCTTCGTTGGTGACTTAGGAGATGCCCAATCTTTAATGGATTCAATCTTGGTTGGATCCACATGAATTCCCTCACTATCGATCACATGACCGAGGAATTGTACTTTGGGGATCCAAAATTCGCACTTGGAAAATTTTGCATACAACTCCTCTTTCTTCAACAATTCCAATATTATCTTCAGATGCTCTTCGTGCTCTTGCTTGTTCTTGAATAGATTCAAAAATCATCACTTAAAGAGCAATACTAATTTGTTCCAGATATGGTTTGCAGACTGGTTTCATGAGGTCCATAAACCACAGCAGGTGCGTTAGTCAAACCAAACGGCATTACTTGGAATTCGTAATGTCCATATCGAGTTCTGAAGGCAGTCTTCAGAATGTCTTCTTCTCGAACCCTTAATTGATGATAACCTGACCTTAGGTCGATTTTCGAGTAGACACTCGACCCTTGAAGTTGGTCAAATAAATCATCAATTCTTGGGAGCGGATAACGGTTCTTCACCGTTAGTTTATTTAATTCCCGGTAATCAATGCACATCCGGAATGATCCGTCTTTCTTCTTGACAAACAAGACCGGAGCTCCCCAAGGTGAGGAACTGGGTCTTATAAAGCCTTTATCGGACAATTTCTTTCAGTTGCTCCAGGATAAACTTCATCTCGGAAGGCGCTAATCGATAAGGCGCTCGAGCTACAGGTGCAGTACCAGGTACCAAATCGATTTGGAACTCCACTTGTCGTGTCAGAGGAAGACCCGACAAGTCTTCAGGAAATACTTCAGGAAAGTCCTGAACTATTGGTAAGTCTTCAAGTCGCTTCTTCTCCGACTTATCTTCAACCTCTTTTGTAGTAACATGTGCCAGAAAGATAGGAAACCCTTTTTCCATTGGTACATTGCGTTTAGACATGAAATGATGTTTTATCGTGTCGCATTTCCTGGGTTACTTCCATCACCTTGTGATGAAATAGCGGTTTTTTATTCTTCCAGGGAATGCGAGACAACTTCTCGGCACACATGAATGACTCCTTGGACTTTCGTCCAACCAATCCATACCGATTATAGCATCAAAACTACCAAGTTCTACAGGCATTAAGTTTTAATGTTGAATTGGTGGTTTAGAAATTTAAATGTGCAACCCTTAAGTATAGTTTACCCAATATCCTCGCCGTCACCAGTTTGACATCATAATAGTGATCTAGGGTAGATGGCGGTGATGTCAAATTGGAGCTAAATGTAGTAACACAAAACTTCGATCGGCACCCTATCAAATAAGATATAAGCATAGCTGTTGTTTAAAGGACGTACCCGAACGATATTGTCTGGGATTTGCCCCCGCAATCCAACACATACATCCTCGCTGGGCCCTGACATTTCCAGCTTGATTACCACGGTCATTGTTTCTTATCTTGGGCAGTTTCTTCTAAAATGGCCTAGATCTCCACACTCAAAGCAAACCATGCCCCTACTGATTTTTGTTGTTGTTGTTACGGTTTGTCGAGTTTGTTGTTGTTGTTACGTGTTTGTTAGTTGTTGTTGTTGGCATTTGCAGGTCGGCTCCTACAATCTTGGGTCAGATGACCAACCCCGCTTTGCAGTATTGCACCTAGGTTGTCAAAGGCCTTCATGATGTAGTTATACTTGGAAACACCGAGGTTTAGACCCGGCGTAAATGATTTCCTGCCACAATTTGCCTGCAGTGTAAGGCCTAGCCGCTGTGTTTCTGCCTCTTATTATGTTGGTTTTGATTGTTCTTAGAAAGATCGTCATACTTTCTTTTCGTTTCTACCTGACGTTCAGCATAGGCCTGGTCTTTCCTCCATCAACTCAGTTGTAAACTCAATAACTTCTTGCATGGTCCTATGATTTTGATGCCTATTACACTGCCAAGTATCATATCGAGGCAATCCACCGATAACTTTTCAATCTGTCTACCTCCTTCTGGGAAACATTCTAGAACACATCAAAGCTAGTTTGCTGAAATCGCGACTATAGTCACCACATCGTGCCCTTGACCTGAATTCCACATCTCAGTCTCAATCTTCTTGAACTCACCCCTCAGGGCAGTATTTATCATTCATGCATTTTCTTTAGTGCTTCCCATTCATGGCATTACTGCTTCAAGTATGGTGGTCTTAACAATGGGCTATTCCACCATGTAAGAGCATAAAAAAAAACATCTTGCAGAGTGCAAGTCGCGAAATTGAACTTGGCTAGTTGCTGGACAATTGCTAATGCTAAACACGAGACTCCATTTTCTCAACCTCGAGGTGAGTCCGACAACTCCCTCAGTGCCTTTGAAGTCCAAAGGTCGCATTCAAGAATTCAGAGTAAGAGCATTCGCGAGCAGTTTGGGCTGGCCTTGGTCCTGAACCATTGCTATTGTAGCCATTCCTAACCCTGCTTGCTTCTGCTTCAGCCATTGCAGCAGCAACTCCTTGATCAATTAAGGCCTGAAGTTGTGCCTCAGTAACAGTTGTGGTTGTTGGGGCTGGGAATCCGAGTTGATCATTTGGTCTCTTTGGTGCCATTTTTCTTCAATCACAATAAATACAATACCCGTTTAGATTTCAATATAATCATAAAAGTGACATAACAATATGGCATCAAAAATCAAATAAGATCACATCACCCAGTGAAACATATAACCAACACAAGATCGACATAACATAATACATCCATTCCATATATAATCTGGAAATATACATGATCTGTTTGGTACATAATGCTTCCCTATCGCTAGGTTACAAAATGAAAATCAACATAAAGCCCTACTAGCCGGGAGTTACCCGTAATACTTAGTAGGCTATACAGGATAGCTAATCAGAAACAAAAGATCTATACAGGATAGCTAACCAAAACAAAAGATCTATACCGCCTGCTAGCTGGGAGTAACCCATAAAACTTAACAGACTGCATAGTAGATACAATCATAACCAAATCAAGGAACAGCTACCAGTGTCCTCCAATGTGTCAACGCGCGCTCCAGCCTCCAGGGCCTGGGTACGCATGATATACTGAACAGCAAGATCATCTGCAGCCTGACGCTGCCACTCGTGGCGACGCGCATCAGTCTCTAATACTGTAACTCGTGCCTCTAATGCCCTGCAGTGAGCTTCAGACCTAGCCAAGTCCTGACGAGTCTGAATACTCTCTTGCTCGTAAGCAAGTCTCTCTCTCCTCAATACCTCAATCTCAGCTCTCACAGCTGCACGATCCTTCTGGGCATCGTGATGTCGTGTGTAAAACTCAGAACTCTCTCTACTGCGAACATCTACCTGGTAACTGACCCTCCTGTTGACCAACTCTAAGGCGGTCATAATCCTCCTCTCAGTATCTAGGAGTCTGGTCTCTATAGTGGGTCCTGGCTGTCTCGCAGCAGCAGCAGCAGAACTCTCTCCAACCTCACACCCAGGTCTGGGAGTAGTGAGTAGTAGTCTCTTCCGAGGCGGTGTGTCAGCCTCGGGAATATCAGCTCTGCGGCTAGTAGATGGTGCAGGTATAGGTAACAATGGTGGGGTCCCTGATGGGTGTAGTGAATGATAGAAGGCTGATGCTATATCTCTCATCTCAACCTCGAGTGCTCTAGGACTAAGAGGTCGAATACGTGGAGATAAAAAGGATGGTGGTAGTAGAGGTGTAGGTGCCTCATCCTCAGCTGGCACTAAGTCCTCAGGATGCTCAGGCTCCGGAATGTATACTGGTACATGATCCTCCAGCTCCATGGGATCAGGTACATACTCTGGAGAATGTGGTGCCTGCTCCAACAACTGTCGGGCAGCCTCCTCGTAAGGATCCTCAGATGGAATACTCCAAGATCGTGCCTCAGAGTGAACAGAAGTATAGGTAACGGCAGAATCAGCTGACATGACTACTGTGACCAGCAGAAATGGCTTATATGAGTATATTATATAAGACTCTTATAATATACATTTATAATCATAACATGTATATCAAATATGAATGCATCTAGTCCAGCCAACTAATGCAACAAGTAGTGTATGCATGAATGTATGCACATATGTATGTCCCGTGTACAACCCCGTTGTATGAATTCATTGTTTGAAAACGGTTATAGTCCAGCAAAAACATTTGACCTGGTTCTCTATAACCTTGGCTCTTGATACCAATCTGTAACACCCCCAAATTGGGTCGCAGCGGAATATGGGTCCGGGGCGTGTTACTTCTCAGATCAATAACACAAGATATATATAGAACGACCAAAAAGTCGTTTGAAAATGATACATTGGATTTAACAAAGTAATTGTTACATAAGCCCGAAGCTTAACTTGTTCACTTGATCAAAATACAAAGATTTTCAGCCCATAACAGATAACAAAATGAAATGCGACAAAATCTTTAATGCATGACATCCAAATTCAAAACCACCAATGTATCCCTTGTACCTCTTGCTTACTGATCCCCTGAAAAACATTGCTTTAAAACGTCAACAATAATGTTGGTGAATTCATAGGTTTGATAAATCATATATTGTAGGACCACAAGATCTCCCAAGTGTATGATAATGCAACAGATGCAGATATCATATAAATGTAATTACGTTGCTCTAAGCTCATGACACTGATGCTTGACATGTATGGATGCCAAATTAATGGCCGTTTGCCCGTGGTGATGTTCTAACCCGCAACATCCTATATTCGACATGGTATACGTTCATTTCGCTAGTGATAGCTAATCACCGCCTAAACGGTTTCAAACCCAATAGATTATATTCCATAACATTTCGCACTCGTAATAGCATTTCATGAAATAGGGCTCAGATTGGGTTATCGCTACTTAGGCAACATGTAATCATAATATAAAACTTAACCACTTGTGTCCAGTTGTAAAACATTGCATGTTTTCCACCCCAAAAACTTTGTAAAAACAAAAGCATGTAAAACGTGGGGCTATGAACTCACCTTGAGTTCTGATAATCCAAATGTCGCAGATAATGCGTCACGTAAAAGATCGAATGCAACCTAAATTATCATAGGTCGTATAAGTACCGAGTACTTTAATTGATAATATTGAATGTAATCCTATAGATTATATCGTACTATCGTTCGGGCTATCATAATTAAAGAGGTCATGACATGACGTACGAGGAGTTAGGACACTTTAAATCGTAAATCCAACAACTCGTCGATACGCCATCCGAAGAGGCCTCATTATGAAACTCCCTAGTAATATAGTACTTTGATAACCACATAATATTCTATATAGCTCAAAATCTACCAACTAATAAATGGTTTTGGTAAAATTGTGTTTAATAAGTTAAAACGTTTATAATTACCGTTTTAGCAAAACTGGCGTAACTTTCGCGTTTTAAACCCGATTCTCGCGTTTCTTATGTCCATCTTTTCGTATCAAGACGAGTTATCATAAATTGACATTTTCGAATTTCGGACCTACTGGTGAACAGTAAAAATTACTGTTCACATCAGACCTTATGTATATTTTTATCGATTTAATTGTCGTAAAACCGAAAAACGTCGTATTTTATTCGTTATAGCTCCGTTTTTAGTGATTCTTTCGAGGACGTTCTCGTATTTGAAAGTTCTATATATTTATGAGGTTTACAAAAATATAACTTTCTGTCATGAATAGTAACTTTTATAAAAATAGTTTTATAAAAGTTTTAATTGTCGTAAACTCGCGAAATTCATAACTCGTTCGTTATTAATTGAAAAATTACGATTCTTATCATTTTAGAATCCTAAAAATATGTATTATTTGTTAAAAATATCAACACTTTCTGTTTATAATTTTTATAAAAATGTTTTTATAAAAATTTACTTACGACTTCGTTTATTAACGTATAACTCGTTTTTAACATAACTTTTTCGTTATTAATCCGTTTGACAAGTTTCTTACCTTTTCGGAATCGTCATGAAATGTATTATCATATAAAAATATAAAATGGATATGCAAAAATTCGAATCTTGGACAGAATGTTTGCTTGAGGTTGTTGAATCCATTTTTGATCTTTTCTTTATACTTTACCACTATTGTTTTTTTTACCACAAGTCTCATATATCATATATATTATAAATCATACATATATTAAGTGTCCATTGTCCATAGTAGTCCTCATATGTCCAAGTTACCCATGTTAACAAATCCATTAACACACTTTAAAACCATACTTTACTTAAGTAACCTTAATTTACTAGTTTTGTAAGTAATCATTTTTATACATAACCAAAAGTGTAAATCACTTGTGTGACCATTTTAGCATGATGTCAACAACATCATAGGATATATAAATGTGTACATTATGATGACAACAAATAAAAACTTCTCTTTACATGTTAATGATCCTAAATGGTGATTTAAGCTAAATAGAATAATCATATGCATAAAAATGAAAGTTGTAAGAACATAAAGAGTTCAAATGGACCTTATGAGGTATGATGATGATGAGAAACAAATGCTAAACCCGTGTTTAGCCTTAAAAACCAAGCTTTGCACTTAAAAAACCCTTATTTACTTACAAAAACCCTAGCTACCTTTCTTGATTAACACTTGGAAAAGGTTAGCCAATGCTTGGGATCACCTTAGAATACCTTAGGATAGAGGTATATAGGAGTGTATGGGTTGTATAAAAATTGATATGGGTTTGGTTGGGGTATGATTTTGAGCCGTGAGCTCTTGGAGTCAAAAGAGAGTGTTTTTGCTTTTTGTTAAGTGTTTAAACATGTGAGTGTTGTGTTTCTTGTGCAATGTATAAGTAGTAACATGCATGGCTAGTCAAAGGAACATAAAGTAAGTCTTAGGAATGGCCATGGTATGGTCTTTGGTCAAGGTAAGCTAGGTATGGTGTTGGCCATACAGAAGTATGGTTAGTATTATTGACCAAAAGGAAAGTCTTTCTTATTTTTCTTTGTATAACATGCCATAAATTCGGCATATATATGATAATACTATGGTATATTTTGAGTAATTTTTATGTATTAGGGTATAGAATTGGGTATTTGTTGAACGAGAAAAATTTTTTGTGGTTCCGGGAGTGCCTAAACGTAATTTATCGAGAAACATACACTTTATTACTAACCGAATAAAAATAAAATGAACAAAGTATAATAATTATCCTCACAATAATTATAGTAACCCTTGCTTAATGAAACATTTAATTGTTTGGATGCCGTTTACACTGAACGCTAATTTTTGGCGTACGCGATTTAACCTATCGCTTATGATTTAAAGTGAACACGTACATTACAAAAAGTACATTGCGGATTTGTTGACGTCGTCAATGACTTGAAAACACAGGGTGTTATAGACTTCCCCCGTTAAACGAGCCTTGTCCTCAAGGCTTACAATGCAGCACTTGACGACGGTGCGGTCTTGATGAAGAGATGTGGGTATTTCTTTTTGAACTGGTCTTCACGCTCCCACGTGAACTCAGGACCTCTCTTGGAGTTCCATCAAACTTTGACTAATGGGATCCGACTTCGCTTCAACCGTTTAACTTCACGGCCCACTATTTCTAATGGTTCCTCAACAAAATGAAGTTTGTCATCAAGATGAAGTCCATCCAACGGAACGGCTAATGGTTTGTCGGCATGACACTTTTTCAGATTAGATACATGAAACGTATTATGAACTCTGCTCAACTCTTCTGGAAGTTCAAGCTTGTAAGCAACTTCTCCAACCCTTTCTATCACCTTAAAAGGTCCAACATACCTAGGGTTCAACTTCCCCCATGCAAAACGTACACAATACCTTTCAAGGCGTACTTTAGCATAACTATATCCCCGACTTGGAATCCATGGTTTACGCTTCAAGTCAGCGAAACTCTTCTGTAGATCACGAGCAGCTTGCATCCTTTGCTTGATCTGGATGATTTTCTCAGTGGTCTCTTGAATTAATTCTGGACCGAGTATTTGAGCTTCTCCAACTTCAGTCCAACAAACAGGTGAACGACACTTCCGCCCATAAAGTGCTTCGAATGGTGCGGCCTTGATGCTAGCGTGATAGCTATTGTTATATGAGAACTCGACCAATGGCAAATGGTTAACCCAACCCTTTCCAAAGTCGATCGCACAAGCATGCAGCATATCCTCGAGAGTTTGAATGGTCCTCTCGCTTTGCCCGTCTGTTTGTGGATGGTACGCAGTACTCATATCCAAATTTGTACCCAAAGCGTTCTGAAGTGACCTCCAGAAATTGGATGCGAATCTTGGGTCACGATCGCAAATGATTGAGACTGGTATTCCATGCCTCGTGACCACCTCCTTTAGGTACAATCTTGCAAGTTTATCCAAAGGATCGGTCTCTCTCATTGGTGTGAAGATCGCAGACTTAGTGAGTCGGTCAACAATCACCCAAATGGTGTCGTAGCCTTGCGACGACTTAGGAAGCTTAGTAACAAAATCCATGGTGATGTTGTCCCACTTCCATTCAGGTATCTTGGGTTGTACCAACAATCCTGATGGCCTTTGATGTTCAGCCTTGACCTTAGCACAGGTCAAACACTTGTTAACATAAGTGGCTATGTCGGCTTTCATGTTGGGCCACCAATATAGTTTCTTCATGTCTTGGTACATTTTGTCAGAACCCGGATGAATAGAGTATTTTGATTTGTGGGACTCGTGCATGATCACAGTCCGCAAATCGCCATAACAAGGTAACCAACTTCTGCCATTTAGGCACAGGGTTCCATCCGCACGTAGTTCCAACTTTTGTTCTCTAATCGCTTTTGGAAATTTAGCGTTTTCAATCAACATTCCCCCAACGTCTTCACTCTTAATGTTCTCTGGTTTTTGCGCTTTGGTCTGAGCATTTAAGATCTGTTTGGGAAGATCCAAACTAATAGTCATAACCAAGGCCCGAACTCTTAACGGTGGTTGTCGTTCTTTCCTGCTCAAAGCATCAGCAACGACATTGGCTTTCCCCGAGTGATAACGAATATCGCAATCGTAATCACATAGCAACTCTAACCATTGGCGTTGCCTCATGTTCAACTCTTTTTGATCTAAAATGTGTTGCAAACTCTTGTGATCGGTGAACACCGTACACTTAGTTCCATATAAATAATGTCTCCAGATCTTGAGAGCGAACACTACTGCACCGAGTTCTAAATCATGAGTCGTGTAGTTCTTCTCATGAATCTTCAACTGGCATGATGCATAAGAAATCACCTTTTCTCTTTGCATCAATACTGCACCCAAACCCTTCTTTGAAGCGTCACAGTATGCGATGAAGTCTTCGCTTCCTTCAGGTAATGCAAGGATTGGTGCACTACACAACTTTTGCTTCAACAGTTGAAAAGCTGCTTCTTGTTTATCACCCCATTCAAACTTAACCTTCTTCTGGGTAAGCTTGGTCATAGGTTTGGCGATTTTTGAAAACCCTTCAATGAATCTTCGGTAATACCCAGCAAGACCTAAAAATTGACGAATCTCCGTTGGTGACTTAGGAGATGTCTAATCCTTAATGGATTCAATCTTGGCTGGATCCACATGAATTCCTTCACTATCGATCACGTGACCGAGGAACTGTACCTTAGGAATCCAAAATTCACATTTGGAAAACTTAGCATACAACTCCTCTTTCTTCAACAACTCCAATATTATCTTCAGATGCTCTTTGTGTTCTTGCTTGTTCTTGGAATAGATCAAAATATCGTCAATAAAGACAATTACGAATTTTTCCAAGTAAGGTTTTCACACTCGGTTCATGAGGTTCATAAACACAGCAGGTGCGTTTGTCAAACCACACGGCATAACTTGAAATTCGTAATGACCATAACGAGTTCTGAAGGCAGTTTTCGGAATGTCTTCTTCTCGAACCCTCAATTGGTGATAACTGACCTTAAGATCGATTTTGAGTAAACACTCGCCCTTGGACTGATCAATAGGTCATCAATTTCTTGAGAGCGGATAACGTGTTTCTTTACAACCGTTAATTTATTCAGTTCTCGGTAATCAATGCACATCCGGAATGACCCGTCCTTCTTCTTGACAAACAAGACCGGAGCTCCCCAGGGCGAGGAACTGGGCCTTATAAAGCCTTTGTCGGATAGCTCCTTCAGTTGCTCAGATAACTCCTTCATTTCGGAAGGCGCCAATCGATAAGGTGCCCGTGCTACAGGTGCGGCACCAGGTACCAAATCAATTTTGAAACTCCACTGACGAGTCAAGGAAGACCCCGGCAAAGGATTCCTCAGGAATACTATCGGAAATATGAACCTATTTGTACGTCCTCAAGTCGCTTCTCAATCTCTCTTCGACTTGTCTTCAACTTCTTTTGCAGTGATATGTGCCAGAAAGATAGGGAACCCTTTTTCCATGTACTTCAGCGTTTTAGTGCAAGAAATGATGTTTAATCGTGTCACATTTCCCTGAGTACTTCCGTCACCGTGTATGATTAAGGTTTTATTCCTCCCAAGGAAAGCGAACAATCCTTCCTCACACACACAATGACCGGCTTGTATTTTGCCAACCAATCATACCGATTATAGCGTCAAAACTACCAAGTTCTATAGGCATTAAGTTTACATGGAATTGGTGGTTTAGAAAGTTTAATGTGCAACCCTTAAGTATAGTGTTTAACCCAATTATCCTCCCGTCAGCTAGTTCAACATCATAAAAATGATATAGTTAGATGCGAGATGTCAAGTTGGGAGGCTTATCATGCAGACACAAAACATTGATCGCACCGTATCAAAAAGATATAAGCATAGCGTTGTTTAGAAGAACGTACAAGCAACGACGTTGTCTGGAATTTTCCCCTGCATCCCTACCACATACAACCCTTCGCTGGGGCCCTGTCATTCCCAGCTTGATTACCACGGTTGCCTTTGTTGTTTTTCAGCCTTGGACAATCCTTCTGGAAGTGTCCCTGAACTCCGCACTCAAAACAAGTAAGTTTCTGACCCGACCCGGTGCCCTTCTGGTTGTTGAGGTTGTTGGCATCTCCCGTACCCCTACAGTCACGGGCGATGTGCCCATATTTGTTGCATTTATAGCACTTTGGAGCACACAGACCGTCATGGTGGTAATTTCACTATTGAAGCTAGGGGTCTAATCCCCCATATGTTTTCTAATTCACCCGTTCCAGCAGTGTATGTCCCCCCCCCCCCCCCCCCCACCCCCCCCCCTGCCGGATTTTGCCTCTTGTTTTGTTGTTGTTGTTGGTTCTGGTTGTTTCGGGAAGTGTTTTCAAACTTCCTCTTGTTTTCAGCTTGTCTTTCTGCAATGGTACTGACTCTCTTGTCCACCAACTCTGTGGCCATTTCGATAGCCTCCTACATTGTCTTTGGTTTTGAAGCTACGATGTTTCTATGGATCATGTCGGGCAATCCCCCAACATACCTTTCAATTTTGTCTGACTCCTTTGGGAACATCCTCACACAGAGAAGTGCTAGTTCTTGAAAGCGTTGGTTGTACTTGACCACATCAGTACCTATCACTTTCAAGTTCCACAATTCCGCCTCAAGCTTCTTCATTTCGTTTCGTGGACAATATTTGTTGGTCATCTTCTTCCTTAGATCGACCCAAGTCATTGAATAGGCACATCATGATAAACGTCATAACATGGAATCCACCATGTTAGAAGCACTTGCTACAAGAGTACAAGTAAAAGAGAACTTGACCTGGTTCTCCCAACCGAGCAGTTGCTTATTCGGAAGACAGTCTCCATTCTTTCAAACCATTGGGTTAACTCAACCACTCCCTCGGTGCCCTTGAAATACAGAGGTTTGCACTTCATGAAATCCTGGTAAGTGCACTCTCGAGCAACGCATTTAGATCCTCTGACACCCGTTTCCGAAGAATGGCTATCAATACCATTCCTAGTTGCGTCACGTGCAGCCAGAGCGGCACTGACACCTTGATCAATCATAGCTTGGAGTTGGGCATTGGTGACCGTAGTAGTTGTGGTTGCTGTTGGGGCTGGTGTTGTCGTTGTTGCCCTGTTTGACCATTGTGCTCTTTTTTGGCCATTTTCTTCAATCACAAGAAAATACAATACCCGTTAGATTTCAATACAATCATAACGTGACATAACATATCCATGATAAATAAAGTGAGATCACATCACACAGTGAAACATATAACCAACACAAGATCGACATAACATAATACATCCATTCCATATATAACCTGGAAATATACATGATCTGTTTGGTACAAAATGATTCCCTATCGCTAGGTTACAAAATGAAAATCAACATAGAACCCTACTAGCCGGAGAGTTACCCGTAATACTTATAGGCCTATCAGGATAACTAGTCAAAAATAAAAGAATCTATTACAGGATGAGCGAACAAAAACAAAAGATCTATACCGCCTGCTAGCTGGGAGTAACCCATAAAACTTAAACAACTGCATAGTAGATTACAATCATAACCAAAGTCAGGAAAATGCTACCAAGTGTCCTCCAATGTGTCAACGGCGTGCCTCTAAGGCCTCCAGGGCCTGGGTACGCATGATATACTGAACAGCAAGATCATCTGCAGCCTGACGCTGCCACTCGTGGCGACGCGCATCAGTCTCTAATACTGTAACTCGTGCCTCTAATGCCCTGCAGTGAGCTTCAGACCTAGCCAAGTCCTGACGGGTCTGAATACTCTCTTGCTCGTAAGCAAGCCTCAATCCACTCAATACCTCAATCTCACTCTCACATAAACAAAGCTGCACGATCCTTCTGAGCATCGTGATGTCGTGTGTAAAACTCAGAACTCTCTCTACTGTGAACATCTACTTGGTAACTGACCCTCATGTTGACCATCTCTAAAGCGGTCATCATCCTCCTCTCAATATCTCGAAACCAGGTCTCCATAGTGTCTACATGACTATGATCGACTCTATGGGCCATAGTGGGTCCTGGCTGTCTCGCAGCAGCAGCAGCAGAACTCTCTCCAACCTCACACACCCAGGTCTGGAGTAAGTGAGTAGTAATTTCCGAGTCGGTGTGTCAGCCTCGGGATACCAATGCTCTGCGGCTAGTAGATGGTGCAGGTATAGGTAACAATGGTGGGGTCCCTGATGGGTGTAGTGAATGATAGAAGGCTGATGCAATATCTCTCATCTCAACCTCGAGTACCCTAGGACTAAGGGGTCGACTACGTGGAGATAAAAAGGACGGTGGTAGTAGAGGTGTAGGTGCCTCATCCTCAGCTGGCACTAAGTCCTCAGGATGCTCAGGCTCCGGAATGTATACTGGTACATGATCCTCCAGCTCCATGGGATCAGGTACATACTCTGGAGAATGTGGTGCCTGCTCCAACAACGTCGGGCAGCCTCCTCGTAAGGATCCTCAGATGGAATACTCCAAGATCTGCCTCAAGGAACACACGTATAGGTAACAAACGGAATCAGAATGACATGACTACTGTGACCATCAGAAATGGGCTTATAAGAGTATATTATATAAGAAAGACTCCTTAAAATATACATTTATATCATAACATGTATATCAAATATGAATGCATCTAGTCCCACCAACTAATGCAATCAAGTAGTGTATGCATGAATGTATGCACCATGTTAATGTCCCGGTACAACCCCGTTAATGAATTCATTGTTTGAAAACGGTTATAGTCCCCAAAAACATTTGACCGGTTTCTCCTATAACCTTGCTCTTGATACCAATCTGTTAACACCCCCAAATTGGGTCGCAGCGGAAAATTGGTCCGGGGCGTGTTTACTCTCAGATCAATAACCAAGATATATGATAGAATGACCAAAAGTCGTTTGAAACGATACATTGGATTAACAAAGTCAATTTGATGACATAAGCCCGAAGCTTAACTTGTTCACTTGATCAAATCAAAGATTTTTTAGCCCATAACAGATAACAAATGAAATGTCGACAAAATCTTTTAATGCATGACACCAATTCAAAACCCACCAATGTATCCATCGCACCTTTTGCTGATTGATCCCTGAAAAACATTGCTTAAACGACAACAATAATGTTGGTGAATTCCCTTAGGTTTTGATAATCTATATTTTAGGACCAACAAGATCAACCAAGTGTATGATAATGCAACAGATGCCGCTATCAATATAAATGTAATTTAACTTGCTCTAAGCTCATGACACTAGATGCATGACAGTAATGGATGCAAATTACTGGCCGTTTGCCCTGGTGATGGTCAACCCGCAACATCCTGTATCTAGGAATGTATACGTTCGTTTCGCTAGTGATAGCTAATCACCCGAACGGGTTGGTCAAAACCCAATAGATTTATGCAGTAACATTCGCAGCATCGTAAATAACTAGTTCATGATAATGGGGCTCAAGTGGTTTATCCCGCTACTATAGGCAACAGTATCATAATATAAAACTAACCACTGTGTGTCCAGTTGAAAACATTGCATTACCACCCCAAAAACTTCGAAAAACATAAGCATGTAAAACGTGGGGCTATGAACTCACCTTGAGTTCTGAAATCCAAATGTCCGCAGATAATCGTCACGTAAAAGATCAATGCAACCTAAATTATCATAGGTCGTAATAAGTACCCGAGTACTTTTAATTGATAATATAGAATGTAATCCCTATAATTATACGTACTATCGTTCGGGCCTATCATAAATTAAAGAGGTCAAGACATTACGTACAGGAGTTAGACACTTTTAAATCGTAAACCAACACCGTCGATACGACCATCCCGAAGAGGCCTCATTATGAAACTCCCTAGTAAGATAGTACTTTGATAACCACATAATATTCTATATGCTAATACACCAAACTAAATGGTTTTGGTAAAATTAGTGTTAATAAGTTAAAACGTTTATAATTACGTTTTAAGCAAAACTGCGTAACTTTCGCTTTTTTAAACACGATTCACAATTCTCGCGTTTCCTTATGTCCATCTTTTCATATCAAGACGAGTTATCATAAATTGACATTTTCGAATTTCGACCTACTAGGTGAAAGTAAAATTCCAGATCACATCAGACCTTATGTATATTTTTAATCGATTTCATTGTCGTAAAACCCGTAAACGTCGTATTTTATTCGTTATAGCTCCGTTTTTAGTGATTCTTTCGAGGACATTCTCGTAATTGAAAGTTCTATATATTTATGAGGTTTACAAAAATATAACTTTCTGTCATGAATAGTAACTTTTATAAAAATAGTTTTATAAAAGTTTTAATTGTTCAAACTAATCGCTAAATTCATAATCGTATCGTTATTCATTGAAAAAAATTACGATTCTTATCATTTTAGAATCCTAAAAATGTGTAATAGTTGTTAAAAATATCCAACACTTTACTTGTTTATAATTCTTATAAAAATTGGTTTTTATACAATTTACTTACGAACTTCGTTTATTAACGTTAAACTCGTTTTTAAACATAACTTTTTCGTTTTTAATCCGTTTAACAAGTTTCTTACCTTTTCGGAATCGTCGTGAAATGTATTATATTTTAAAAACATAAACTGGATATGCAAAAATTCAAATCTTGGACAGAATGTTTGCTTGAGGTTGTTGAATCCATTTTTGAACTTTTCTTTATACTTTACCACTTTTGTTATTTATTTTACCACAAGTCTCATATATCATATATATTATAAATCATACATATATTAAGTGTCCATTGTCCATAGTAGTCCTCATATGTCCAAGTTACCCATGTTAACAAATCCATTAACACACTTTAAAACCATACTTTACTTAAGTAACCTTAATTTACTAGTTTTGTAAGTAATCATTTTTATACATAACCAAAAGTGTAAATCACTTGTGTGACCATAAGCATATGTCACAACATCACAGGATAATATAAATTATGTACAATTATGAATACAACAAATAAAAACTTCTCTTTACATGTTAATGATCCTAAATGGTGATTTAAGCTAAATAGAATAATCATATGCATAAAAATGAAAGTTGTAAGAACATAAAGAGTTCAAATGGACCTTATGAGGTATGATGATGATGAGAAACAAATGCTAAACCCGTGTTTAGCCTTAAAAACCAAGCTTGCACTTAAGAAAACCCTTATTTTCTTAGCAAAAACCCTAGCTTCCTTTTCTTGATTAACACTTGGAAAAGGTTAGCCAATGCTTGGGATCACCTTAGAATACCTTAGGATAGAGGTATATAGGAGTGTATGGGTTGTATAAAAATTGATATGGGTTTGGTTGGGGTATGATTTTGAGCCGTGAGCTCTTGGAGTCAAAAGAGAGTGTTTTTGCTTTTTGTTAAGTGTTTAAACATGTGAGTGTTGTGTTTCTTGTGCAATGTATAAGTAGTAACATGCCATGGCTATCAAGGAAGCATAAAGTAAGTCTAGAATGGCCAAATTGGTATTGGTCTTTGGTCAAAGTAAGCTAGGTATGGTGTGCCATTAAAGAAGTATGGTGTAGTATTTGACCAAAAGGAAGTCTTTCTTATTTTTCTTTGTATAACATGCCATAAATTCGGCATATATATGATATACAAGGATAGATATGAGTAATTTATATGTATCGAGTATAAATGTAAGGTATTTTTGAAGCGTAAAAAGATTTGTGGGTCCGGGAGTGCCTAAACGTAATTTTAATATCCGAATCGTATACACTACGTATCCGATAGAAATAAAATGAACAAAGTTAAAATTATCCTCAAAATAATAATATAACCCCTTGCTTTAATGTAAACAATTATTGTTAGATGTGCCCGTTTTTACATTGAACGCTAATTTTTGGCGTACGCGATTTAACCTATCGCTTATGATTTAAAGTGAACACGTACATTACAAAAAGTACATTGCGGATTTGTTGACGTCGTCAATGACTTGAAAACACAGGGTGTTATAACAATTGAAGAGGAGGTATATGTGTGTCAACCTCTAGGATTTGATGATCCTGATATCCTGACAAAGTTTACAAGGTGGTGAAAGCACTGCATGGTTTGCATCAAGCTCTAAGAGCCTGGTATGGAACCTTGGCCAAGTATTTATTGGACAATGGGTTTTAAAGAGGAAAGATAGATCATACCTTATTTATCAAGAAGCAAAAAGGAGATATTTTGCTTGTACAAGTCTATGTTGATGACATTATCTTTGGCTCTATAAACAAGGAGTTGTGTACTGAATTTGAAAAACTGATGCATGACAAGTTTCAGATGAGTTCTATGGGAGAACTCAATTTCTTCTTAGGTTTGCAAGTGAAGTAAAGAGTAGATGGGATATTTATCAGTTAGGATATTTATGTAGCTAAGATATTAAGGAAGTTTGGTTTCATAGATGTCAGGACAACTAGCATTCCAATGGTTATAGAAAAGCCTTTGCTCAAGGACTCAGATGGTGATGATGTTGATGTTTATCTCTATAGATCAATGATTGGATCATTGATGTATCTTACATCATCTAGACCAGACATTATGTTTGTAGTATGTGCATGTGCCAGATTCCAAGTTACACCTAAAGTTTCACACTCACATGCTGTGTAAAGGAATTTTAGGTATCTAAAATGCCAACCTAAACTGGGATCCCTAAACGGTGGCTTTGGTATCTTAGAAATTACCCTTTTATCTGGTTGGCATATTCTGATAGTGGACTATGCTGGAGCAAAGCTTGATAGGAAATCAACAATAGGAGGTTGTCAGTTCCTAGGGTGCAGATTGATATCATGGCAGTGCAAGAAGCAAACTATGGTTTCCACCTCTTCCACTGAAGCTGAATATATGGCTGCTGCTAGTTGCTGTGAGCAAGTACTCTGGATTCAGAATCAAATGTTAGATTATGGGTATAATTTTATGCACACCATGATTAATATTGACAATAACAGTACTATATGTATTGTTAAGAATCCTGTTTCACATACTAAAACAAAACACATTGAGATTATATATCATTTTATAAGAGACTGCTATGTTAAAAGGTTAATTCAAGTGGTTAAAATCTACACAGATAACAATTTTGCAGACTTACTTACAAAACTTTAGATGTTAAGGTTTTCAGTACTTGGTATGCAAGTATGGAATGCAAAATTCCTTAGATTTTAATCTCTTGTGTCTTTGTAATGTTTGTACAGGATTAGTACTGTTAGTTTTGTCAATTAGTGCTGCTAAGTATAATTAGTACTACTAGTTATACTTAAGACTGATAGTTAAAACTGTTAGTCATAATTAATACTGTGAAATAAGAAAATACTTTGGATTGTGTATTCTTGGTTTTAGACTAATATTTGCAGGCTAGGCATATTAAGTATTTGGTCTTGAATTAAGGGGAGGTTAATAATGTCAACATGCAATCAAGAATGAACAGAAGGACATGTAACATCAAACAAAGGTGTGTGATGTGTCAAACACCTAGGCAAATCAAAAGAGGTCGGGACACAAAGATACCTCAGTCTAGTGGTCCCCTTGAAAAGGTTGGTGATGAGGCTATCCATAAGGAGCTGGGTGACAGAATGGAAAAGGCTGTCACTACTGCTTCTAGCTTAGAAGCAGAGCAAGACAATGGTAACAACAATAGGACCAAATCCATGGCAACACTTAATGAGGCAAGTCCTTAGGGAACTGGTTCAGGTAGTGGTCCCAGGTGCTAAGATACCATATTAGGGAATGTAGATGCGCAACTATGGGGGGAGGTTTGACACTACATCTAAATAGGTCTAAAAGAACCACCTCTCTCAAGAGATAACCACATGGAATGGGGATGACAAGTATGAAACGAATGGCATTGGATGGAACATCGTACAAATCTGCTAGAATTGGTAAGAAAACAGAAAAGAGCCGATAAAGTAAGCTGAAAAACAGAAAAGAGAAATTATGTGATAAAAACAAAAAGAGTGAATTGGTAAGAAAAAGAAATGAGAGATTTAGTGAGCTAAAAAATAGAAAGAGATATTGTGAGAATCCAAATTTGTGGTGGCAATGCTTGTTATAACAAAATAGGAGTTGATACTACTAGGTATAAACTTAACACTGCCAGTATTAAGTTAGTACTGCTAGGCAAATCTTAATACTACTGGGTAAAGTTAATACGGCTGGACTGAATCTTCATCTTCTTCTGAGTGACTGGTCTAATCTACACCTTCTCCATCAATGGTCACCAATGCTTTGGGTTCTTCCTGCATCTTCTTATATTCATCATTGCCACCAAATCTAGATTTGATAGCTTCCCACATGTCTTTTGCATCTGTCATTTTGTGAAACTTTGCTAGGTGATCTTCTGGTAAAGCCATAAGCAAGATAGTCCTTGCTTTTCTTTCTCTTTCTCTAGCCAAAGTCTCTTCAGCAGTTCTTGGAGGTAAAACCCTTATTACCCCATCAGTATCAGTAGTGACACTTACAGGACCATTACCCTTTTGAATGACTTCCCATATAGGATAGTCTGTATGTGCTAGGTAATGCTCCATCTTTATTGCCCAAATGTCATATTCTCCCTTCTTCAGAATAGGGAGTTTGATGGTTGATACAGTGTGAGGGGCTTGTTGTGGTGCTGTTTGAGGTGTTGTTGGTGGTGGTGGTGTTGGTGGAGGGTTGTCATTACCTGATCCTTCCATTGATAGGATTTGAAGAGTTTATGAATCAGATGTGTTTTTGTGGTTCTTCTTACTCAGAGTTTCTCTACAAGCTCTGATACCACTTGTAGGTCTCAAACCGTATAGATCTTAAACCTTTAGCTTGTAAAGGGTTGTAGCCAATATGGAATAGTTCCACACTAACCACAAGAGAAACAAAGACTATGAATACTATAAGCTATGCGGAAACTAGCTTATAATACTAAGAAGAACAATGTTTAATAACTAAACTTTACTATTAATCTGCCAAAGATGTTTACAGATTACTAACTATGAGATATGTATTGCTATTTGACTATGTATGTGTATATGTGTGTAATTCTGTTGTCTAACTCTATACCCTGGACCTTCTTTTATACACCAAGAAGTCCATTAGAGTTTACAATATTTTCCTAACATATCTAGTCAACCATATTGAATACCATAATTAAGTATTCAATATATTTTTAACTATATGGTCAACATTAATCAAATGTCTTCAATCATCATAAAGTCTTCAATCATCATTAATGTCTTCAATCAACATAAAGTCTTCAACCAACATTAAAGTCTATAGTTGAAACTTCTCTTTTATCATTGACTAGTAGCATTAATATTTAACAGTATTAAGAAGACTTTTAATTCCCAACAGTGAGTGTTATGTCATTTTTTACCTATATCAATCTCGGTCTAGGAGTTTTGTCTCACACTAGGTTGACCATTGAATTGGCCGATAGGACCATAAAACAACCAAGAGGTATAGCTGAGAACGTGCTAGTTAGAATTGGAAAATTTGTTTTCCCCATCGACTTTATCATCTTGGACATACCCAAGGATGACGATGTCCCTTTGATCCTCGGACGACCATTCCTGTCTACTGCCCATGTCAAGATCGATGTATTTAAAAGAAAAGTTACTCTCAAGGTCGGGGAAGAGAAACTAGTCTTCAAAAGTATTAAGCCCGCCTCTAGCATGATAAAAAGGGTCTTTATGGATTAAAAAGAAGGAAAAGGGTCAAACTCAGCGACCAGCTAAAACAAAAGTGCTTCCTGAGAGACAACCCGGTCATTTTTAAATTGTTTGTCGCATTTAATTGTTTGAATTTTAATTAATTGTTGAGTTTGTCTTCCCAGACATTACATACGGCGTATCGAACCCCTTAGGATACGACGTATGTATTTCTGGACGTTATCAGTATTTTTAAATTCGAGTAATTAATTTCCAGCATTTAATTGTTTTCACATGTTTAGATACGGCGTATCCTTGGGTTTGGGATACAGCGTATTATAACCTGTACAATTGTGTGTTTAATTGTTTGCCTGTATTGTAGGATAGTGGAAGTACAAATTACACGAACGTCTTCTAAACTTTCATGCAGGACCTTGCTGAAAACGAAATCGACTTAATGGTATAATCTGAAAAAAGCCACTTGTATACCTCTCATGGGCAATCTGAAGCCCTCTTCAACATACTTTTTGCTCAAACACTCAAAATGGAGAACCATCCGGAGCAAACTATCAGGGGAGTTTCCTCATTCTAATTCTTTTTCCCATATTATTTAAATATTTTATATATACAACGAGGATGTTGTATAATTTAAGTGGGGGGTGGAGAATTAGAACGTATTTGTCCTTATTTTCACAAATATGCTTAAAAGCTTTAAATGGATCAAAATTATAAAAAAATTACTTTTTTGTAAAAAAATCACTAGAGTTACATTACTAGCGCACTATAACCCTTTAATGCACATTTGTGAGAATTACAGCCTATCGTTTCAATTGTTAATTTAAAATTCCCAAAATTTTGGTGAGTCGGTGATGTAGTTGACTTGTAGACACTTGGCCTGGTATATCACTTGAGACCTCAATGATCAACCATTTTACTTCCCTTTCCTGATAACTAACCTTAGGATCTACTCGAATGAGGATGTGTACGAGCGTGGATGTCTATTCATTCCTTACGGCCATGTATGCATGTCTCAACTGCCTTGTTTGATGACGACCTTCGGTGAAAGTCAGAAGCTCTATACCCTATATCATTCTTCATCGTAAAAAAGAGTGATTAAACCCAAGCCTATTAATAAATACCTAATTTACCTTTTGACTTGTTACTTCTTAGCTCTAGAGGTGGAGATGTGTATCCTTGCCAAGCCTATGATACAAAGCTAATCACGACCAAGAAAATGAGCGTACTACTTAAATGTTACACCTTAGATTAGTTGAGTGATTTGAGTGTTTTCATTCCATATTTCATAAGGAGCTTGGTTTTGTACTGGAGGTTAGAACAGAAAAAGTGCTTAACGGAAAAATCCTTAACCTCGGTTGGGATACATTTTCAAAAACCTTTCTAAAGTCTACTTGAAGACAAGTAGGATTCAAGTGGGGGGATATTTGATATCATCAATGTTGGGAATTAAAATCATTAGACTTAGTACTGCCAAGTTAAAGTGTTAGTACTGCTTAAGTCATAACTGGCAGTATAAACCAGTTAGTACTGCTAGAAGAATGTTAGTACTGCTATGTATAGGTTAGTACTGCTAGTACTAAACTTAACACTACTGAAGGGATTTATACTGCTGATAAACACTGAAGACTGCATGAAGATAAAGACGTGTGAAGAGGAGTAAAGACGTGTTAAAAGATATGTATTAGTTTCTTATGCATATTTTAAATATTTAGAAAGATATGCATATAAGCTTAATGTTTTAGAAGATTCATAGTTATCTTGTAAAGGACTCCTTGGTGTATAAAAGGAGATCCTAGGGTTATGGTTTTAAACACATCTCGATAGACACATTCATAGCTTCAAGGTTGTAAACCCTAGTACTAGACAGAGTACTCGTATTATTCATCATAATAATATTGAAGCTTTTTGGTTATATTCATTGTTCATTCATTCTACTGCATCACAGTTTACTATTACATTCATATTCTTCTAAGTACTAAAGAGTAGATTCCGCATACTCTTAGTATCAACAAAGTTTCTAGCATAGTTGTCTTGAATCTATTCAATACAACTAACCCTTTAACAAGGTTTGCAAGATCTAGTTGGGATCAACAAGTGGTATCAGAGCCTTGTGTTCTGAAACTTTGATCTAGAAGTTATGGAATTTGAATCTGCACAGAGTAATACTACTGCTAAGCTACCCATACTCAAACTAGGTGAGTATGAGATGTGGGTGATAAGAATCAAGCAATACTTCCAGGTACAAGACTATGCTCTATGGGAGGTCATAGAGAATGGTAACTCATGGGTATCTGTACCACAAACAGAGACTGGTACTTCTGTTACAAAGATGTCAGTACTTGTAACTGCTAAAGAAAAGACCAACAAGAAGAATGATGTGAAGGCTAGAAGCTTGCTACTCATGGCTCTTCCCAATGAACATCAACTTACTTTCAGTCAGTACAATGATGCTAAAACAATGTTTGCTGCTATCGAAACACGATTTAGAGGTAATGAAGCCACTAAGAAAACATAGAAGACACTTTTAAAGCAACAATAGAAAATTGTAGTGCATCAAGCCAGAGTTCTTGATCTATCTTTAACAGGCTCCAGAAGATTGTTAGTAGGCTTGCAATTTTGGGTGTAGTCATCGCTCAAGAAGACTTAAATTCAAAAATTTTGAGAAGCTTGCCCCCTGAGTAGAATACTCATGTTGTAGTCTGGATGAATAAGGCTAAAATTGAAACAATAAGCATCGATGATTTGTACAACAACTTTAAAATTGTTGAACAAAGTGTAAATAAATATGTTGGTACAAGTATTGGTGCTCAAAACTTGGCCTTTATGACTGCTCCAAGCACTAGCAGTACTAATGATGTTAATACTGCTAAACCTGCATATGAAGTTAGTACTGTTAGCCCTAATGTTAACACTGCTAGGAAGTTAGTACTGTTAGCCCTAATATTAACACTGCTTGTCCTTAAGTTAGTACTGCTAACTTTAGTGATAGTACTATGTATGCTTTTATGGTTGAGAATCCCAATAGTTCTTAGCTCCTACAGTAGGACTTAGAGCAAATTTATGAAGATTATCTGGAAGCAATGGATTTGAAGTGGCAGCTCTCTCTACTAAGTATAAGGGCAAAAAGGTACTTTCAGGGAACAGGAAAGAAAATTTTCATTAATGCTAATGATATTGTTGGGTATGATAAATCCAAGATAGAGTGTTTCAACTATCATAAGATGGGACACTTTGCCAGGGAATGTAGAGCACCAAGGAACAAAGAGGGTCAGTTGAAATATCAAGACAACGCTAGGAAGCAAAGAAACAATGAAGACACATCTTCAAAGGCAATGTTGGCTATAGATGGTATAGGTTTTGACTGGAGTGATATGACAGAAGAACAAGTTCAGACAAACATGGCTCTAATGGCGTTTTCAGACTCTAAGGTATATAATGATAAAACTTGCACTAAAACTTATGTGAAAAACTATAAAACTCTTAAGAAACAGTGTGATGATTTAATTGTTAAGCTTAATCAAACTGAATTTACAGCAGCTACTTATAAAAGAGGTTTAGCAACTGTAGAAGAACAACTTATCACATATAGAAAGAATGAGGTTCTTTTTAGTGAAGAAGTTGCAGTTCTTAAAAGGGAAGTAGCTTGCAAAGACTATGAAATAAATGTGCTTAAAAGTGAGTTTGAAAAGGTTAAGCAAGAAAAAGAGGGCATTAAATTTAAAATTTAGAAATTTGATAAAGCCTTAAAGAGCCTAGATAAGTTGTTAGGGAGTCAGATAACTGACAAAAGTAAAAAGGGTTTAGGGTATAATGCTGTTCCTCCACCCCATCCTTTAATCTATAATCGACCTAAAAAGCTTGATTTGTCTTATTCTGGTCTTGATGAATTCAAAGACCCTGAATTCAAAAGTTATGGTTCTGAGGATAGTAAGCAAGAGTCTAACATTGTTTGTGATAAAAAAATCAGATGCTTCTAAGGAAAATTCTGATGACTCTTTGGTAAAAGAACAAGTATCAGAAGACACAAGTAGCTTTGTTGAGTCTTAAAGGAATTTGATGGAGGTTATGTTACATTTGGGGGAGGAGCACATGGTGGTAGAATTTCTGGTAAAGGAACACTTAAAACCGATAGCCTTGATTTTAAAGATGTATACTTTGTCAATGAGTTAAATTTCAACCTTTTTAGTGTCTCACAGATGTTTGACAAAAAGAACTATGTCCTTTTTAATGACACTGAATATCTTGTCTTATCTCCTAATTTTAAGTTGCCTGATGAAAGTCAGATACTTCTTAAAATTCTTAGAAAGGAAAACATGTACAATTTTGATATGAAGAACATTGTTCCTAAACAGAGTTTAACTTGTCTTGTTGCAAAGGCTACATCAGATGAATCAATGCTTTGGCATAGGAGACTTTGTCATATTAATTGTAAGAATATAAATAAGCTTGTTAAGGATAATCTTGTAAGAGGTTTGCCTACAAAACGTTTTGAAAATGACCAAACCTGTGTTGCTTGTCTTAAAGGGAAGCAACACAGAGCTTCTTGTAAGTCCAAATTCTGAATCTAATTATTAAGCCTTTGTTTATGCTTCATATGGATTTGTTTGGTCCAACCTTTGTGAGTAGTTTAAGGCATAAGAAGTATTTCTTAGTAGTCACTGATGATTATAGCAGGTTTACTTAGGTTTTCTTTTTAACAACTAAGGATGAAACCAATGAGATTCTTAAGAATTTTATCAAAGAAATAGAAAACCTAGTGGATAAGAAAGTAAAAATAAACAAAAGTGATAATGGAACAGAATTTAAGAATAAAGTTATGGATGATTTTTGCAGAGAAAAATGTATTAAGAGGAGCCCCAACAGGATGATACAGGATATTATTGACAGTGGATGCACAAGCACATGACTAGGAAAGCATAGCTTATCTCTCAGATTTCTAAGGAATTATGTAGGATATGTTACATTTGGGGGAGCAGCACATTGGTGGAAGAATGTATCTGGTCAAAAGGGAACACTTCAAACTGATAGCCTTGATTTTAAGATGTAAAATTTTTCAATGGTTAAATTTCACCTTCTTAGATGACTCACAGATGTGACAAAAAGAACTATGTCCTTTTTACTGACACTGAATGTCTTGTCTTAATCTCCTAATTTTAATTGCCTGATGAAAGTGTCAGATACTTCCAAAATTCCTAGAAAGGGACATACATGTATATTTTGATATGAAGACATTGTTCCTAAAGAGAGTTTAACTTGTCTTGTTGCAAAGGCTACATCAGATGAATCAATGCTCTGGCATAGGAGACTTGGTCATATTAATTTTAAGAACATAAATAAGCTTGTTAAGGATAATCTTGTAAGAGGTTTGCCTACAAAACATTTTGAAAATGACCAAACCTGTGTTGCTTGTCTTAAAGGGAAGCAACACAGAGCTTCTTGTAAGTCCAAAGTTCTAAATCCAATTACTAAGCCTTTGTTTATGCTTATATGATTGTTTGTCCAACCTTTGTGATAGTTTAATGCATCAGAATATCAGCTTAGTAGTCACTGATGATTATAGCAGGTTTACATGGGTTTTCTTTTTAACAACTAAGGATGAAACTAGTGAGATTCTCAAGAACTTTATCAAAGAAATAGAAAACCTAGTCGATAAGAAAGTGAAGGTAATCAGAAGTGATAATGGAACAAAATTTAAGAATAAAGTTATGGATGATTTTTGCAGAGAAAAAGGTATTAAGAGGGAATACAGTGTAGCCAGGACTCCTCAGCAAAATGGTGTGGCTGAGAGGAGGAATAGGACACTAATTGAGGCTGCTAGAACCATGTTAGCTGACTCTAAGTTACCTACCACATTTTGGGCTGAAGTAGTTAGTACTGCTTGCTATGTACATAATAGGGTCTTAGTAGTCAAGCCTCATAACAAGACACCTTATGAACTTTTTAGAGGTTTTAAACCAACTCTAAGCTTTATGAGACCATTTGGATGTCATGTTACCATTCTTAATACTTTAGACAATTTAGGCAAGTTTGATGGCAAAAGTGATGAAGGTTTCTTTGTTGGATATTCCTTGAGTAGTAAAGCTTTTAGGGTATACAACACAAGAACCAGGAGGGTAGAAGAAAACTTGCATATTAGGTTTTTAGAGAATAAGCCTATGATAGAAGGGAATGGTCCAAAGTGGCTGTTTGATATTGATTCTCTAACCCAATCTATAAATTATGTACCAGTAGCTGCAGGTACAATCTCAAATAAATCTGCAAGTACACAAGGATAACTTAATGCATTACATCGTACCAAAGAAAAAATCAGTCAAGATTCAATGTGAATGCCAATTTGAAATATGCTTCATACTTTGATTCACCTTCCAAAGATGTTGGTAATGGTGAACCAAACTCTTCTATTGATGATCAAAAGCAGGTTAAAGATGGTCCACATAATGAGAGTGATGAAAAAGATAAGTCTGAAGATGATAGCAGTCCTAAGGAAGTTAATGCTGCTGGACAACATGTTAATACTGCCAGTCCTGAAGTTAATACTGGTCGTTTTAAACTTAATACTGTTGATCCATCAGTGGATACTGCTAGTTCATATGAACTAGATAGCCCTCAAGATATGTTCAAATTGGGAGCTAGTCATACACTTGTGACAACTCATGTTGAGTTCTTCAGTGATGAAGATAAACCAGAAGTTTATTTGGGGAACATCACTAATTCCTATACAATTCCAACCACTCCTAATATAAGAATCCATAAAGATCATCAAATTAAAAATGTGATTAGAGATGTGAAGTCCTCTATTCAGACAAGAAGAATGACAAAATCTACTTCTAAACAAGGGTTTCTCAGTGCTGTATATGAACAGAAAACACATGATACCCTGAATACTTGTTTATATGCTTGTTTCTTATCACAGATTGAACCCACAAGCATTGCTAAAGCTCTATCTGATTCATCTTGGGTGGAAGCAATGCAGGAAGAACTTCTGCAATTCAAGCTCCAACAGGTTTGGAAACTTGTGGATTTGCCTAATGGGAAGAGGGCCATTGGAACAAAATGGGTCTTCAGAAATAAGAAAGATAAAAGAGGGATTGTGATTAGGAATAAAGCAAGGTTGGTTGCACAGGGTCATAGACAAGAAGAAGGTATAGACTATGAAGAAGTTTTTGCTCCTGTGGCAAGAATTGAGGCAATAAGATTATTTTTAGCCTATGCTTCTTTTATGGGTTTTTTGGTATATCAAATGGATGTGAAGAGTGCATTCTTATATGGAACCATTAAGGAAGAGGTTTCTGTTACTCAACCACCAGGATTTAAAGATCCTGACCATCCCGATAAAGTTTACAAGGTGGTTAAGGCACTTTATGGGTTGCATCAAGCTCCAAGAGCATGGTATGAAACCTTGGCTAACTATTTGTTGGGAAATGGGTTTAAAAGAGGGAAGATAGATCAGACATTGTTTATCAAGAAGCAAAAAGGAGATATTTTGCTTGTACATGTTTATGTTGATGACACTATCTTTGGCTCTACAAACAAGGAGTTGTGTACTGCATTTGAGAAGCTTATGAAGGATAAGTTTCAGATGAGTTCTATGGGAGAACTTACTTTCTTCTTAGGATTACAGGTAACACAAAAGGAAGATGGAATATTTATCAGTCAGGATAAATATATAGCTGAGATTTTGAAGAAATTCAACTACACTGATATGAAGTCTGCTTCTACTCTAGTTGATTTAGAAAAGCCTTTAGTCAAAGATGGAGATGCTGATGATATTGATGTACATCTCTATAAATCTATGATTGGGTCTTTGATGTATCTTACAACATCTATGCCAGATATTATGTTTGCAGTATTTGCATGTGCCAGATTCCAAGTTACACCAAAGACATCCCATCTCTTAGCAATCAAGAGAATTTTTAGATATCTGAAAGGCAAACCAACATTAGGCCTTTGGTATTCTAGGGATTCTCCATATGAATTAGTCGCTTATACTGATAGTGACTATGTTAGAGCAACTCAAGATAGGAAATCTACAACTAGAGGTTGTCAGTTTTTAGGAAATAGGTTGATATCATGGCAGTGTAAGAAGCAAACTGTGGTTGCCACTTCTATAACTGAAGTTGAATATGTGGCTGCTGCTAGTTGTTATGGACAAGTACTCTAGATTTAAAATCAATTGCTGGATTATGGGTATAATTTCATGAATACTGCCATTAATATTGACAATAACAGTACTATCTGCATTATTGAAAATCCTGTTCAACATTCTAAAACAAAACATATATAGATTAGGCATCATTTTATAAGAGAATGCAATGCTAAAAAGTTAATAAAAATGGTTAAAATTCATACTGATCATAATGTTGCAAATCTTCTTATAAAAGGTTTTGATGCTAGAAGGTTTTAGGACTTGGTCTCAAGTATTGGAATGCTTAATCTTTAATGTCTATGTCTCTTTATGTCTTTGTAAAAGTTTTGTAAAGGATTAGTACTGTTAGTCTTGTCAATTAGTACTGCTAAGTATAATTAGTACTGCTAGTTATACTTAAGACTGCTTGTTAAAACTGTTAGTCATACTTAATACTGTCAAGAAGAAAATACTTTGGATTGTGTATTTTTGGCTATGGACTAACACCTACAGGCTAAGCATATTGAATACCTGATGTTGAAAACTTCACCTCTGAAGTATTGTTTGAGGGGAGGCTACTTATGTCAATATACAGTCAAGCATGGATGGAAGGACATGTAATATCAAAAGTGTGTTAAAAAGAATCAAAAACATCTAGGCATGTCAAAAGAGGTCGGGACACCAAGATACCTCAGTCTAGTGGTCCCCCTGTAAAGGTTGGTGATGAGGCTGTCCATAAGGAGTTGGGTGACAGAATGGAAAGGGCTGCCACTACTGCTTCTAGCTTAGAAGCAGAGCAGGACAGTGGTAACATCAATAGGACCCAATCCATGGCAACACTTAATGAGCCAAGTCCTTAGGGAACTGGTTCAGGTAGTGGTCCCAGGTGCCAAGATACCATATTGGGGGTGTAGATGCTCAAACTAGGTTTGAGACTACATCTAAACAGTCTAATGATCCACCTCTCTCAAGAGTTAACACACTTGGAAGTGGGGAGGACATTATGAAACTTATGGAATTGATGGCACATTGTTTAAAACTGTCTGAATTGGTGAGAAAAAGAAAAGAGAGACAAAGTGAGATGAAAAACAGATAGAGAGTTGTGTGATAAAAACAGAAAGAGTGAATTGATGAGCAAAAAGAATTGAGAGATAATGTGAGCATAAAAACAAAAAGAGAGATTGTACGTGCTAATATTTAGTGATGGAAATGATTTTTAGATGAAATTGAGGTTAAACTGCTATCTCCAAGTTAGTACTGTTGGGCATTACCTAGTACTGATGGCTATGTTTTAATACTGTTGGGCTTAAAGTTAGTACTGTTAGGCTAAAATTAGTACTGCTGGATGACCGTTAGTACTGTTTGAGCCATAACAGAATTTCCTTTACTAATTCTAGCCGTTGCGATATTTCCGCCAACTATCTAGCCTATAAGGTTTGACTAATTGTAGAATTCATGATCTTTCTAAAAATTAGTAAGATTTCTTCAATATAAGAACAAAATTCTTTCAGTCGGTCAAATCACAACCCTAAGTGTTTTCTATATTATCTCAATTAACCTTGCTAAGCTTACATACTCTCATCCACGACCTCATCCCAGAACTTTAATCGTATTTTTCTCTCATCAAATGGCAAATTTGGAGTTTTGCGACAAACACAACATGGTGACCTACTTACAGAAGCCAGAGGGAAGTAAAGCCTTTCATCAAATTGTGGATGTTTTAAATTCTAGTCATATCAAGTATGGCCTTATTGAGAATCCCAAGATATATATTTTCTTAATCCAACAGTTTTGGGGAACAGCTATTGCTAGAACAACTGATGATGGAGAAGTGGAAATAACTGCTAGCATTGATGGACAAGTCAAGACTATCATTGAAGCATCTCTAAGAAGACACCTCAAGTTGGAAGACTCTGATGGTATTACTTCTTTACCAAATACAAAGATTTTTGAGCAACTTGCTCTTATGAGGTATGCGTCTGATTCTGCTAGACTTACTTTTCAAAAGGGACACTTTTCTCCCTAGTGGAGGTTTTTCATTCATACAATCCTTCACTGTTTGAGTCCAAAGACAACAGCTTGGGAGCAATTTAGTAGGAATATAGCAGCTGCTATAATTTTCTTGGCCACAAACAGGACTTTTATTTTTTCAAAAATGATCTTTGATGCTATGGTGAAGAATTTAGATAGCACACACAAGTTTTTAATGTATCCAAGATTTCTTCAAATATGTTTAAACAAACAAAAGAGACTTCTTCAACCTCACACCAGAACTTATCCTACTCCTACCCTTACACAAAAACTGTTTAGCAACATGAAAAGGGTTTCCAAGGGTTATTCTAGGGTAGACTTTCCTCTATTTCCTATAATGATCACTGCACCTAAGTCCTCTCCTTCTAAAATAACATCTTCACCATCCTTATCACCCCAAACACATCAATCATCACCACTTAGGGATATAACTAGACAGGCAGCTGAGATTCCTCAGTCTCAGTTTCCTACTCAAACCCAAGTAGCCGATGAGGCTGCATTCACAAGTGTGGATGTTGATGCTGGAGGGGCTGCCACTACTGACATTGGATTAGAAGCAGGTCAGGGCAGTGGTACCATACATAAGACCCCTACCAGGCCCCATGATTCACCTCTCCCAAGAGTTCACACACTTGGAAGTGATGAGGACAGTCTGCAACAAAATAAATTGATGGATTTGGTTACCAAGTTAACTGATAGAGTTAAAGTTTTAGAGAATGACATGCAGCAGACAAAGAAGGTTTATAGTTCTGCTCTTACAAAACTTATCTTAAGAGTGAAAAAGTTAGAGAAGAAAGTCAAGACAAACAAAGCTAGAAGAAGGGTCAGGATAGTTATTTCAGAGGATAAAGATGCTAAAGAGGATTCTTCCAAACAGGGGAGGAAGATCTCTGACATTGATAAAGATCCTACAATCTTATTGGTACATCCTGAGCAAGACATGGAATATGATTTTGATGTTAGTACTACTAAAGTATTTACTACTGCCAGTGTACCTGTTACCACTGCTAGTGTGACTCCTGAAGTTAGTACTGCTACTACAAATTTAGTGTACATCAGAAAGAGTGCAGAAAAAATAAAAGATAAAGGAAAAGCTATTATGAAATAAGATGAATATGTTCAGAAGAAGTCAAAGAAGCAACTAGAGCAAGAAATACTTGGTCATGAAGAAGCTATTAGATTGCAAGAACTGATTAATGAAGAAGAAAACCAAAGGATTGTTAGGGATGCAGAAATAGCTAAATAGTTACAAGAAGAATTTGATAGAGCAAGACAAGAACAAGAAGTTGTAGCTGAAGCTGATCAAGCACATGATATTGATTGGAGTGATCCTGCTGTGCTAAGATATCATGCACTTCAAAATAGATCTTTCTCTGTAGCTGAAGTAAGGAAGAACATGTGCATGTATTTGAAAAATTAGGGAGGATACAAGCTACGTCATTTCAAGGGAATGACCTATGAAGATATTAGACGTATATTTGAAAGAGTATGTGATCAAAATAATGCTTTTGTACCTAAGGATTCTGAGATTGAAAAGGAAGTGATGAAGAGACCTGGATTTAATTTTCAACAAAAGTCTAGTAAAAAGAGATCAAGAGAAGATTCTGATGAAGACAATGCCAAGAAACAGAAACTAGAGGATGATGCTGAGAAGAAAGAGCTTAGAGATAGTATGGATGTAGTTCCAAGGGATGATATTGCTATTGATGTTGAGTCTCTTGCTACTAAATACCCAATAGTTGACTGGAAGACACATGTTTTGACAGAAAATATGATGTATTATCAAATCATCAGAGCAGATGGAAGTTCTAAAAATTACAAAATATTCAGTGAAATGCTTGATGATTTTGATAGGCAAGATGTCCTGGATCTACACAGACTGGTACAAGAAAGGTATGATACAACAAGTCCAGAAGGATATGACTTGTTACTTTGGGGAGATCTGAAGATCTTATTTGAGCCTAATGAAGAAGATGAAATATGGAAGAATCAACAGGACTACAACTTGATAAGCTGGAGATTATTTGACTCATGTGGAATTCATATGTTGCTGATGCATACTGGAATTGCTATTCACATGATGATAGAGAAGAAATATCCTCTTACTCAAGAAATGCTTTCAAGGATGTTAAGTAGAAGACTAGAGGTTGATCAAGAAAGTGAAATGGCATTTGAACTTCTCAGGTTTATAAGGTCTCAACTTCAGAAGTAGAAGAATGTTTGGAAGAATCCTCTCAGAAAGGTTTAATTCAAGAAACTTGATGATTTGAAGGTAAATCACAAGTTTAGGGGAGGATTGTTGGGAATTAAACTCATTAGACTTAGTACTGCCAAGTCAAAGTGTTAGTACTGCTTAAGTCATAACTGGCAGTATAAACCAGTTAGTACTGCTAGAAGAATGTTAGTACTGCTAGGTATAAGTTAGTACTGCTAGTACTAAACTTAACACTGCTGAAGGGATTTATACTGCTGATAAAGACTGAAGACTGCATGAAGATAAAGACGTGTGAAGAGGTGTAAAGACGTGTTAAAAGATATGTATTAGTTATCTTGTGTATATTCTATATATTTAGAAAGATATGCATATAAGCTTAATGTTTTAGAAGATTCATAGTTATCTTGTAAAGGACTCCTTGGTGTATAAAAGGAGATCCTAGGTTATGGTTTAGATACACATCAATCAGTCTTTCTTTGTAGCTTCAAGGTTGTAAACCCTAGTACTAGACAGAGTACTCGTATTATTCATCATAATAATATTGAAGCTTTTTGGTTATATTCATTGTTCATTCATTCTACTGCATCACAGTTTACTATTACATTGATATTCTTCTAAGTACTAAAGAGTAGATTCCGCATACTCTTAGTATCAACAAAGTTTCTAGCATAGTTGTCTTGAATCTATTCAATACAACTAACCCTTTTACAAGGTTTGCAAGATCTAGTTGGGATCAACAAGTGGTATCAAAGCCTTGTGTTCTGTGGGGGGGTTGAGTGGAGGGGGTGGGACGGTGTTTAAGTGTCGAGGTGTGCGGAGGTTGGGTGGGGTAGAAGTAGTGGTCGCTGGTGGCTTGGTTTTGTTATATATAATATAATATTATATTTTGTTGGGAAACGTGGAGGAGCGGCGGGAGCGAAGGGGGGCAATGGGGGGAGGAAGGTGGGGCAGGGGCTGGCAAAGTATGGGGGGAGCACGGAGGGTTAAATAAGGGGAAGCAGGGGTGAAAGGGAGACGGGGGTGGGCGAAGGGGGGAGGGGGTGAATGTGGGGGTTAACGGGTAGGATATCGGGGCCCGGCAGGGGGGGCGGAAAGGGGGGGCAAGGGGATTAAGGGACGTGGAGGTCGACGCTGAGGGGGACGGGGGGGGGGGAGGAGACGGGGGGCAGGGGGGCGGAGAGGTGCATAAAGGGGGCGGACGGGGGGGGATCACACAGAGCGGGAGGGGAGTGTGGGGGGAAGGGGAAGTGGATGGCAAGAAGGGGAATATGGGAGGGGACAGCACGGATGAGCGGGTAAAGGGTGAGGGGGGAGTGGGGACGGAGTCAGTCGGAAACTGGGGTGAAGGGGGGGGGGGGGTGAAAGGGTGGGAGAAAAAAGGGGAGGGGGGAGGGCGCAAGGGGGGGCCGGGGGGGAGGACAGGTATGAAATAGAGGGCAGGGCGGGGGAAAGGGTGGAAGGGAGGACGGGAGGGTGGGGTGGGTATAGGGAATGAAGGTAAAAAGAAGTTTCCCCCCCCCACCAAGCCCCCCCTCCCCCCTCCCCCCCCCCAACAGCAGCGGGGGTACATGGCAGTGGGAGTTATGGAGAGGGATGAAATAAGATGAGGGAGGGGGGTACGGAGGGAGGGAATAGGTGGGAGCGGAGGAGGGGGGGCGTAAGGGGGAACCAGGCACTATGGAGGTGGGGGGAGGAGGAGTAGGGGGGGGGGGGAAGGACAGGGAGTGATAGGGGGAGGGTGAGGGGGGGTTAAAGAAGGGGGGGGGCTGAGGTGCGTAAAGAGAGCGCCGAGACCGCGAGCGGTGTCGGGCTGGAGACGTAGGGTACTAGGCCATCGGGTGGGCGATGGAGAGGGGGAGGGGGCGGGAGAGGCAAGGGGATGGGGAAGTGGGAGGAGCGGTTGCGGGGATGCGCAACGTGGGGGTTAGGGGGTAGGTGGGGGGAGTGGAGGATAACGGGGGGCGGGAGGCAAAAGGATAGGGGGGGTGGGAGGGGGGGGGGGGTAGGGCAGGGAGACGGGCGGGTGGCGGGTAAAAGAGGGGGAGGAGAGTGGACAGAGCGGCGACAAAGTCGGGTAGGGGAAGACGAGGCGTAGGCGCGAATAAAGGGGGTGTAAGGGGCGGAAATTGGGAGGCTGGATAAAGTAGACGGGTGGATGGGGGACCGGGACGGGGGAGGACGTAAGGGAAGGAATGAGGGGGTGTGAACAGGAAGGGAAAGCAGGGGGGCTTAAGGGGGGGGTAAGAGAATGGTGGTGGGGGGGGGATAGAAGTGAGGAAGGAGGGGAGGCGGAAAGGGAGGATAACGCCGGGGGCGAAGAATTTGGGGGCGTGGAAAGGAGGACGGAAGGGATGGCGAAACGGGGGCTCTCAGTACTACCGGAGGGGAATAAAGTGAAGGGGTGGGGGAGGGCGGTGTCAAGGGACGGGTCGGTGGGGAAAGGAGGTGGGAAGGAATGTAAGCGGGTGGCGGAAGAGGTTAAGGGAGGGGAAGGAGAAGGGAGGGCCAGAAGAAGAGGGCAACAGGGGTAGAAACGAAAAGCGACATTGGGGGAGGGGGGGGGGTGGGTGAACTGAAGGAAAAGGGGGGGAGCGGGGGGGTAAGGGGCCCAGAGGGAGAGGTGCCTGCTGGGGGATGGCGGTAGGGGAGCGAGGGGTATGTATTGGGGGGGGAGGAGGGGAGGAATGGGGGGGCTAAGGTACAAAGGGGAGGGGGAGGTGGGGATCTACAGAATGTTGAGGGGGCTGAGGGGGAGACGGGGGGGGGGGATGGGGGAGGACGGGAGCGTAGTGTGCGGGGGGGGGGCGGCAAGGTGGGGGGGGGGTGGAGGGGGGGGGCCCAAGGGGGTTAAGTGGGCATGGGAGGAGTGGGGGGGGGGGGGGCGGGGACGAAAAGCGAAAGGGGGCGGTGATGCAAAAGGAAGGGGGGTGGAGGGGCGGAGGCAGGGGGGGGGAGGGGCGGGGTCATAATAGCGAGGTGAACAGGTTGGGCGAAGGGGGGGGGTGGACGGGGGGGCCGAGGAGGCGCGGGGGAGGGGGGGGGGGTGGCGGGAAAGGGAGACACTAAGGGGGCAGCAGAGGCGAGATGTGGTAGGGCGGATCGGCAGGAGATGTCAAGGGGGCCAAGAGTGGGGGAAGGGGGGGGGGGGGCGGCAGGGGGGGCGGGGACGGAGGGGGAGGGGAGGTTACGTAAGCGGCGTGGTGGGGGGGAAGAGGCCAGCCTCCCGGGAGGGATGGGAGGTTGGGGGAAAAGGGAGAAGGGTGACGCAAACGTCTCTAAAAAATGAAGAAAGCCCGGGGTAGAAGAGGGGGGAAGGGGTGCGTAGGGGGGGTGTGGGTGAGGCAAGCAGGGGGGGTGGAGACGAAGGAAGGAGGAATATAATAGGTGCTTTTTCAATTAAATGGGGGGAGCAGTGAGGCCAGGGTGAGTGGGGCGGAGGGGAGCACAGGAGGTTATTGGGGGAACATAGGCTAGGATGGGAGAGGGCGAAGGTGGATGGGAGGGGGGGTGGGAGGAGGGTCATTTGTGGGCAGGGGCGGGGGGGTGGGGGGCATAGGGGACAAGGGGCGGGGGGGAAGGGGGGGAGGGTGGACCACTGCGGGAGGGGGGCGAACGCGCTAAGGCACAAGGGTGGGTTTGGGTCAATAAGTCACCCGGGCGGAAGGGAGGGGCGGTGATGGGCAGGGAGGGTGTGGGGCGGACATACGGAGGAGGGGGGGGGGGCAGGGGAGGGGGTGAAAAATGGAGGAGGCGAGGACGAAGGGGGGGGGGTGAGGGGGAATCATGAAAGGGGGCGACCAGAAAGGTATGATTCGGGGGGGGGTGAGGGGCAGGGGGGGGTGGGGGGAGGGTGGCGGTGAAATCCGAGGGGGACCGGGGGGTGGGGAGGAGGTCGCGAAAAACAAGGGAAGGTAGCCGGAGGTGGGGGGGGGGAGAACAGGAGAGGGAAGGGGGTGCTGTGGGGGGATAGGGACAGGGGATGACGGGAGCGGGAGGGGAGGGGGGGGAGGTCGAGGAAGCCGGGGGGAGGGGAGGGAAGGAAAGACCCGGCAGGGAGGAGAGGGGGGAGGGGGGAAGAGGGTCTACGGGGCTAAGCCTAGAGGGGGAGGGCGGAGGGGGGAAGATGCGGGGGGGGGGGGAAAGGGAAGGACAACGAGCAAAAGATGGACAGTTGGGAGGGATGGGAGAGGGTGGGGGGGAGGTAAGAGGCGTACGGAGAAAAAAAAGCGAGAAAAGTGCGACGGGTGGGGGTAAAGGGGGAAAGGCGGGGGGGGGGGGGGGAGAGGATACAAGGGGGGGGGAAATAGAAGGAGTCGGGCGGGGGGGGGCCGAGTAGGACGTGGGGTGTGAGGGTCCAGGGAGGGGGGTCCAGCGGAGCGGGGGGTGAAACTAAAACGGGGACGGGGGGGTGGGCGGAACAAGGGGGTGAGGAATTGCAGCCGGGGGGGGGAGGGGGGAGGACAAGGAAGGGACAAAGGGGGGGGGGGGGGGGAGGAGTGAACAAGGTAGGGGGCGGGTACGGAGTCGAGGGGCGGGGGTGACCTCGATCGGGGATCAGAGAGGAAGGAGGGGGGGGGGAGGGGACGGGGAAAAGAGTGGGGTCAAACGGGGACGAGGCACGCCGGGCCGGGATTGGGGGGAGAGCGGGTTGAGGGAGCCGGGTGGAAATGAGGGAGGGGACGGGAATGACCCTGCGTGGGGCGTGCAAGGAGGGAGGAAAAAGGAGAACAAGTGGGGAGCGAGGGGAAGTAGGAAACAGTTGGGGAGGGTTAGGTCAGGGGGGCTGACTTAAGGGGAACATATGGAGGAAGGGGGGGGCGCCAAAGGGGGGTGCCCAAGGCGGGGGTAAGGGGGGCCGGAATACGGGGGGGTAATGAAGCAACGTGCGGGAGGGGGGTGTTGGGGGGGGTGTCGGAAGGGTACAGTGGGAGGAGGGGGCGGTGGGGGGGGGAATCCGGAGGAGGGTTGATGGTGAAAAGATAAAAAAGTCGGCCGTTGGGCGGGGGGGGGACTGGGAGGAGACAGGGGGTCAGGGGAGTGGGGGGGGTGTAGGGGAAGTGGGATCAGGGTCTCGGGCGGGCAAAGGGGGGAGTGGGGGTGGGAGAGAGGTGGGTAGGAATTGGGGGGATAAAGGGGGGTGGGGAGGGTGGGGATGCGAAGCCGGGTGAATAGGGGGCACGGAGGGCGGAAGGGGGTAGCGGAGAGGTGTGGGGAAACGCAAGACTTTGAGGGCCTTTACTAAAGCGAGGAAGGGGGGCGGGTCAGGGTGGGAGTCGGGTAGGGAGCCGGCACCAAGGCCCTAAATGGTAGGGGGGTAATGGCTGGTGCACCGCCGCAAGGGGGGGGGAGGCGGGATAGCAGACCTCGGGAAGGGGAAAAATCCGGGGAACCCCGAGCGTGGGGGAACTTTGTTTGTTGTTTTTGTTTCTCCAGTTTTTTTTTTTTATTTTTTTTTTCCTTTTTTTCTTTTTTTCTTTTTTCTTTTTTGTTTTTTTTTTCTTTTAGGGTATTAGTTGAGATATAAGTTTTGCATACAAGTTGTCAAGTCTATTTAAGAAAAGATTCAAGGTTGTAAACCCTAGTACTAGTGAAAAGTACTCGTATTATTGATCTAATAATATTGGAGCGTTTGGTTATATCTTTGTTTATTCAAGATTACTGTTTTATTCATAATACTTCTAGGTATTAAGGTGTAGATTTCGCATATACTTTAGTATACATACAAAGTTTCTACAACAAGTTATTTTGGATTTATCCAAGGTAATTTAACCTTAGAGAACCTAAGGAATCGATCAAGGATTGGGATCAACAAGAAAGGCGTATTGCATGTAATGCTACGTAAATAGTTAGATGAGTTTGTGTTAAGCGGTTTTGGGAAATGTGTCATGTTGGAAATAAGTGAAGTGAGTGAAATTTGGATATTTAGGGTAGACTTTCTAAATATAGAAAGTGAAATGTGAAATGAAAAGTTATTTTTAGAAAGTTTAGTAAGTTGCGTTTAAATAAAAAGATTTACCCAAATAAGCTTAGGTTTTCATGAAAATTTAAGGTAATGAAGATAATTAGTAAATAAATAATTAAAAATATATATATATATATATAAAAGGGGTGTTCGGCCGGTTTTAGAATAAAGAAAAAAAGGAAATAAAGTTTGATATCAATTAGGATTCTATTAGTATAAATACCAAATTAATAAAACCCTAAATCACTTTTTCTCTCCCCTTTTCCCTTTGATCGCCGAAACCATTAAGATGACAAAAAATTTTAAAAAATAATCAAGAACAAGTTGGTGAATTAGTGTTTCAAGAATCAAGGTTTAGGTATGTTTCAATTAAGCTTTTGTTTAATCTTTCTTTAAATCATGTAACAATTAATATGATGGATAATTAGGGTTTTAAAAACATCTCTAATTAAGGATGTTTTAATCATGCTAGAACGTTTAGGGTTTAATTAGCATCATATGGGTGTAAGTGGTTAGAGTTAGATCGCTTTAATTCATGATTTAGAGTTGAGCAGAATTTAGGGTTGTGTTCAACTGATGATATCTAGATGTTACAAACATGTTTTGATATGATTCAAGTGCCTAAATTTTAGTTCAAAGAGTATAGTTTTAAAAAAGTCCGGCCTCGAATGATTTGGAGTTTTGAAAGTTGGTTAAATATTGGTTACAAGAAAAGTTGTCTAAACAGTAAATACGGGTCAGATTTAGGTCATGTTTAGGAGGGTAAAACCCTAACTTAAAAGTGGAATTAAGGTTATCCAATCTATAGTGGTTAATTTATATATGTATATAAAGAAACCTTAGAAGGATAGCTTTTGATTTTGTGTCTAGGTATGGTAATTAGAGTCGTACATTTTAGTGTGCAATCAGATCCGAATTGAGACAGTTTTGAAGTTGGATTTTATTTGGGTAGTTGCACATGTAATGAGTGGTTGGGAATAACAAGGTAGTTAGTAAAATCATAAATGAGCTTAAATGATTTTTGGTATAATTTATAAAGGTCAGCAAGTAAGGGTTTAAGAGGGTAAAGTCACACTAAAATTATGTATTTGTGAACAAATTGTAGTTAACTAGTGTAACGTGTTAATGAAGTGGTTAAGGTTAGGCATGTTGTCGGGGTGACCCATGATGGTTAATCAAACCCTTAGACATCCATCATATGTGAGTTATATGGACTAGAGCTTTTAGCTTGGCCACGTGTAACCGTGTTTATTTATTTGTATAGTTGCGTGATAGGAATTGGAAGCTGTGTTTTGAGCATTCAAGTGAGTTACATAGTCCCACTTTTTACTGTGTTTTAAACTTGGGATGGAAATGATGCAAGTGTTGAAATATGTTTTAACTTACTGTGATTATGTGTTAGTGTAAATTCATGGACTTTTATGTGACTGATTTGCATTATGTGCTACATGTTATATGATATGATATTGATGTATTGTTGCCTAGTCAGGAGGGTTACTTGTGGGTATCCATGGCCTGAGCTAGAGGGAAAAGGATATGGTATGATCCAAGATCGATTGAGGTCATCTACTTGGTGTTGGAGTGATTGATTGGATTGAATTGCATGTTAGCTTATATGTTAGCATAATTATCATGTAGAAGCATTGTTTTATAGTCATTGTAATTCGGTTAATGATTTTGGAAATAGATTGAATATGTGTGTCTGAAAACCTATGTTTCTCACCAACTATTATGTTGACGTATAAGCATCATTTTTAGGTATTCAGCAGGATGAGAGTAAAGTTGGGAAAAGTGGCTAGATGGACCGTAGGTAGCTGGCGAAGTTTAGTTATCTAGATTTAGTTATTTGTTTTGGATGATGAATGTTATTTGTTTGCTTTGTTAGGAAGTATGAATGTTTGAATGTCATGACATTGACGTGAACTGCCTTCATTTCAATGTCAGACGCCTTTTGGATTTTGTTGATATGTTTGGGTATTTTTATGACACTGCGTGTCTATACCTTGTTTTTCATGCATGTTTTAGTTTCTCTTATAGACGCCAAAGTGTTGTGATTATTCCTTTTCTTGTCGCGCCTCGCATTTCCGCCTTGGCAGGGTGTGACAGATTGGTATCAAAGCCAATGGTTATATAGAAGTAGGTGGTTAAGCCTAGACTATAACCTAGGGGTCCTTCATCTAGATGCATTTAGCGCGTAAGTGTTTGATGCTATAACTGCTATGCTTCCCCTCTATTTTTGCATAGCTTATAAATTTTGTATTTTGCTAAGTTGTCATTTTAGTTATTTTGCCTACTCTTATCTGATATAATATATATTACTTTCTTAGTATTCTAGCTATGTTTTTCCCCCACCCGTAAGAAGTCTCATTGGGGAAACGTTTTCCCAACTGGACTTAAGCGTTATAAGGAGCCTCTTATGGAACCGAAGGAGATAGGATAGTTGATCGTTTATCGGATGCGCGTAATAGGGCTGGACCCGCGGAGTCGGGTGATTCTTGCGGAGGCAAAGTCAAAGCCAAGCGAAGCCCATCATAAGTTTATCCCGTCCTTTACCTCGTCATGTTGTTATTGATTATTTCTTTCGGATATTTTGTATTTTGGGAGTCGTTGCGAGACTTTTGTTCCTTTATGTTGTTTCGATTTTATTTTGATATAAGTAAGTAGTTATTTGATGGAGCATCCTTTATGTGTTAAGTTAGAGTGGTTTAAGATGTGTAATTTGGAATATGTGCTTATATGTGAATTATGATTGAAATGGGTAATCTTAGAAGTAAGTACACGTGTGAAAGGAGGAACTTATAATTATGGTGGCCAACATAATTATAAAGGCATCACACACGTAGACTTGTGACCATGATTGCATTTATTTGTGTTTGGTTGTAAGGTGGTAGTGTAATATGTTTTTTTATATGTGTATTCATGATAAAGATGATTGGTATGGGTAAAGAATTTTTCTCTTACCCTAATTGGAGGATATTTTGAGTTGAGTTGTATAGATAGTAAGTTTTCCTTCTATCTAGTATTTGTGGATACCTAGTATTGCTATTATATAGGTTGCTCGTTTGCTCGGTTGTTTGTTCGGATTTCCTAAGTCTAAGCTTAGCATCCCTTCATCGTACTTTGTTAGTAAGGATACCTAATTTTTTCTATTCGACGTCTTGATGTATGTTGGTTGTTCGGAATCTGCTCTTTTGGATATAGGCGCGCTTTGTTAGTTCTTTCATTGCATTGATTACTCGTATGAGTATCAAACATTTCTTTTAAGCACTAATTGTTTCTAACATATTAGTGTGGATCATTACTCCCTTGGTTGTATATCCCTTGTTTTCGTAACCCGTTGGTAACGTGTTAATATCGATGCTTTTAGGTTTGCTCTGTTGATCGTTATTTTGGATAAGACCTTACGTTTTCTTTTGGGTACGTAACGTCTTGTATGAGTTTTCTTGTATGAGTTCGTTTGATTTTATTTTTGAGTATATGGTTCCTGGTATTTTCTTTCGTTTTCAAACAATAAAATTGTGTTAGAGTCTGTACGGTGTTTTACGATCCCTTTTGGTATTATGGTGTCCTTTGTTTGAGTAACATATTTTATAATTGATGTCTAATTATAAAAGCCCTTTTGAAGTATTGTGTTAGTGTTTGGGAAAAATTGTGTTTAAAATGATCTTTATAAATATAATATGCTTATTGTCCTATGCAAATAGGATATGAAAATTGTTGAGTCGTTAAATAAATTTTATTTTATTATAAAAATCAAGTTTAAAGTGATTCATAGTGGTAAGGTACAATACACCATTAGATAACCATCTCTAGAATTTTATGACAACCATAATGAATTTTTTTTAAATGATTTTTTATACTTAAAGTGGCTTCTTTATTTTAAATTGATTTTTATAAAAACATTATTTAATTTGGCCTTTCGAGTAAAGTCGATAATTAGTATAAGAATTTCCGTCTTTCGTATTGATTTTTTTTATGTGTTCTTTTGTCGTGGTATGCCTGTTGATTTTTTTTCATTCGCGTGTTCATTCGGTACATATACGTATCCTTTCTTTCAAAGGATTCTTATGTAATTTGATCCACGGCTATTTTCATATGTGGAATCCCCTATATGTATTCTAGCCATTGATTCGATATTCATTTGTTATCCTATTCGATTGTTCGTAACCCTTGGAGTTCGTTGATACCGTTGAGTCATGGAAACTTTGATGTGATTGTGGGGATGGACTGGTTGTCTAAGAATAAGGCTGTTATAGTGTGTCACGAGAAAGTAGTAAAGATACCGATAGAAGAGGGTGAGATACTTCGAGTTCATGAGGAACGTACTTTGGGAGCCGCCAAAGCCCTAATGAACGCGAAGGTAAATGAACCTAGGATAAGTGATATACCCGTGGTGTGAGATTTTACTGATGTGTTTTCGGAAGACTTGTTGGGGCTACCACCGTAGCGACAAGTTGAGTTCCGTATAGACTTAGTTCCTAGAGCGACGCCGGTCGCAAAGTCTCCATATCGCCTAGCAACCTCGGAAATACAAGAATTGTCTGGGCAACTTCAAGAGTTGTAAGACAAGGGTTTCATACGACCTAGTCATTTTCTGAGAGGAGCACATGTGTTATTCATGAAGAATAAGGATGGTTCTTTTCGCATGTGTATTGATCATAGGGAGTTGATCAAATTAACTGTTAAAAACCATTATCCACTCCCTAGGATTGATGACTTGTTTGATTAGTTACGAGGAGCGTGTCCTTTCTTAAAGATAGATTTTCGGTCAGGTTATCATCAGCTACGAGTGCATGAGGATGCCATTCTAAAGATCGCATTTTGAACGAGATACGAACATTTTGAGGCTACGGTTATGCCTTTTGGGTTAACCAATGCACCAACGGTTTTCATGGACTTAATGACCTGGGTTTGCAAACCGTATTTAGGTAGGTTTGTCACTCGTTTTCATTGATTGTCATTCTGGCATAATCAAGTCGAAGGAGGACATGAAGTTCTATTTGACGTTAGTGTTGGAGTCTCTGAGAAGGAGAAGTTATATGCTAAGTTTTCCATGTGTGAGTTTTGGTTGGAGAGTAACATTTGCTTGGTAGTGGTTCAACCATATGTATTTCCGTGGACCCGTGTACGTGTGAGTCACATGTGAAGATCTTAGTTGTTTATTTCTTAGATTGGAAGTTTACTTACACGGACGCTCTTTTCAATTTTGTTTAGGATTGTTGAACCCCATTACTTCCCTAACTGAGAGGATCTCAGTAGTATGAGTGGAGCGCAGATACAGGAAATAGGCTTTTGTCAGACTGTGAAGAATGTTTTGTACGATTCTTCCGATAAAACGAATTGTAGTGGGTGATGGTGGAGTAGAAAGGACGAGAGTGAAATCAAGACGAGTAAGAGGAATGATATTGGCAGCCCAAAGTGAGGCGTTCAAGCAAGAGAACGTACTCGCAGAAAGGCTACATGCTTTAGATCAACAGATGGAAAGAAAAGGAGACGAGAGTTTGTACTTTATGGATCGAATTTGGGTTCTATTGGTAGGAAGTGTTGTTGGGATTCTAGATTTGATGAGACAAAATAAATAAAAGAATGAAACATAAGGACTAAAACTAAGCGGGATCAGAATCTTACAAGCTGGTGGAGAATTATGAAGATTTGGTCAAAGTTTACAAGATTAAGATTAGGAAAGTATTTAATTAGTTTAAATAGTTTCCTTATCATATTAGGAAAGTATTTAATTAGTTTAAATAGTTTCCTTATCATATTAATTTACTTCTTTGTAAGTCATGATCTCTCCCTATATAAAGAGATCATAGACATAGGTTTTATACATAGCAGAGTCGACTGATGAGAGTCGAATAGTAAAAGGTGTGTGTGTGTACACCATAGTTAGATAGTTAGTTGGTGTAGCCCCAAGATTGTGTTTGGGGAAAGAGGAAACGTTTGAATGAAAAACCTTGTTCAATAACAATTGTCTTCATTATATTCCGCTGCATAATTGTTATCATTGTTATTGCTTATCCTAGATATTAGATCTAAACAATCTGAGTCTTAATAACGATCTAAGAGGTCTTAACAGACTCCTCAATTGGTATCAGAGCCTCGTGGCTCGTGATATCTAGGATCTACAAGGTTTTTGGTATCGTGTTCTTGATGAAAAGAATTATCGAATTTTCTGTTTTTGGCGATTGGCTGATTTGGTAAAGATTAGGGTTTTTGCAAACCCTAATTCAATAAAAACAGGATTGGTGATCTATAATGTTCCTACTAGCTTTAGTGAGTTAATTTTTGGATTGATGATTGATTGTAGTAAAATATACTATTTATAAAATATAATATATAAGGATATAAAATCAATAATAGTATAATAAGTATTTTCCGTCGGATTTAAGAAACAAACTTTTAACCAAAGTTGTCTCAAAAACCTCCCGGGTCGTTTTCCCTTGACGAAATGTGAATTGAAAATCGGATAAGTCCGTGATCGCGCGTTTTGAATGGTTTAAAATGATTTTGATTTGAGTTCCTAAATCCTACTTGACATATTGATAAACTAAATAAAAGTATAAAAAACAAACAAGCAATAAAAACAATTAAACATGAAAAGCATTAAACAAAAAAGAGTATTTAAAACGAGACAAATAAGCAAGCAAAATAAATTTAATTTTAAACATGCAAAAAAATAAATCCTACATTAAAAGAAATTATATATTTTTTTATTATTATTATTTTTTTTTATTTTTTTTTAATTTTTAAAAACTTTAATCTAAACAAATGTCGCAAGTTAATAACTCTAATCATATTTTAAATCCGCAATAATTTCTAAACACTAAATGAGCAAATAAATCAACTAACTAAACATGGCAAACGTTATGATATCAAAAGATAAAAATAAGTCTACACTAAGCATGGCAAAAATCAAATAGGCAAACATATTATAAAATAATAAACAATAAATAAATCTTTCTATATAGTATTATAAAAAGGTTAGAATATGGAACCGATTGGAGACCCTGCAATAATCGATTAACACCCCGATTTATTTAGACTAAAACAAATTTTCAAATTCGGTCCTAGCTTAAATATTCCCGTCATGCTCAAGCCTCCATGAGTTGACAGTTACCAAAAAAAAAAACTAACAAATTGGACTGTTGAATTAAAATAGTTAACACAATTACAACTTGCAATTCAACTAATTTCTACTAGCTAAAACCACACGGCCCATTTAAAGTTGAACAAACCAGCGAGGCCCAACAATGCTTATAACAAACAAATCCAAAAGCCCATTCGATAGTTTAACATAAGCCCATTCTCGGTTCATTCGAAATGGAAATAGAAAAGAAATTTTCTTCTAAACAACCAAATAAGCTAGCTGATTAACAATTCTAATTTCCAAAACTATGAAACAACAAATTTTTAAAACTATTTAAATTGACACAAAACTTTTAAATAAGCTAAGACTATACTCTACTTAAAATGATTAAGCCAAACTAAATCAGAAACGATAAGATAATTTTGAATCAAATATGAGCATATGAAACTAAAATAATCTACATCATTAATCAAAAAGCTAAAACTAATAAGCCGAATGCAATTTTAAGCTAAACCACAACCGAATAAACTAATTTAGTGACAATAAGCATACCAAACATCAAACAATAACAAGAAACTAGTTTAAACTAATAAGCTCGTTTAGATCTTATTCGCCACCATCTAAACAAACAAACTTAACGAATGATTTTCTAACAATATTAGCTCATACCAAACTGATTAATCCAAACCTAATAAGCCTCATTTTGGAACAATAAGCACTCGAAAAAAGAAAAAAAATATAAGCAAGATAAGTCAAATCGTATCTCAAATGATATAAGCTCAATCCAATCGAATCACTTAAGCAATATGAAAGCTTATTCGATCAAGAAAATAAGCTAGAAAAATAACTCAGCTTATTAAATAAGCCAATCAAAATAAGGCAATAGAATATTAAAGAGAATGGCGGAATAAGCCATAAGAATAAGCGAAACAACACCATCATCATTTAATATTAATTAGCCACGAGTTTACAAATAAGCTGAATGAATAAGCTGAAATATAACTACAATAAGCTGAAAAATACAGAAATAAGCAACTACTAAACTTTAATAAGCTAAAAAAAATAAAAACTACAAAAACTAAAACTAAATCCTCAATGCTGAAAAATGAAGGGAGCGTGTTCCCTTTATAGCCAAGTGGGAGGGTGAAAATGTAAATTTAGTCCTCATCATATAGAAATTATTAGCCAATCATTGGGCTTCCCTCGTACACGCCAGCACAATTTATCCAGATCATCCAATTGATGAAGGCCATGTGGCCTAGATGACGCGTTCATTATACACTTTCAATTTTTCTAGTTGCTTCCATTTGAATTGTAAAGCAAATGATGTGCCACATGTCTCCTTGTAATTTGTTCAAGAAATTTTTAATGGAGAGGCACGTGACCTCTTGGATTTAATTTACACCCATGTGATTTATACACTTAACGACCGTTAGTTATGGACTAAAGGTGTTAGGGTTTTTGGGACTTTTGGTGAATTTGTGTTATCATTAAAGGTATTTTGGGTATTTTCAAAGGTTTTGTCATTTTATGGGTTGACCAAGGTTTGACCATGTTGACTTTAGTGGTCCATTTTCTAAAAAACTTCCGGCTCTTGTGCACTCTATCCTTCTCGTGTTCGGCTTTGTCCGTTTTTGCTTTGATTTTGTCAATTTCTTTAATATCCGTACCTGCACATACAAAAACACAAAAATAAGCATATATTTGCCATTTCTATTATGTTTTTGGTCTTTTGGGTTCGTTTTACAAGGTAAAATGTATGTGTAAAATAGCACATACCAAATTCCCCCATACTAAGATATTGTTGTGTCCTCACGTAATGCTATAAGTAAGCACTTAGAAAACTAAGAATCTCAATCCCTCTTGACTAATTACCTCGAAAAGTAGCTAAGTGTTCATCGAGGTGAATTAAAGAATCAAGAGTTAAAAAAAAGTCCCATTTTTACCATTATTGAAGATATTCGCTCATTACCACTAATATTTTTGTTTTTTCTCTTTTTTTTACAATTATGATATCTTAGTGAATGTGCCTATTTGAATTTCAACCGTGGAATCAACGTTTCCCAAAATTCTATGCTTCATGTTCCACCCGAGAATAATGAGTTTGAAGGCGAGATCATCCCATGTAGCGACTTTCGTCTCGGTACATCCCAACCTTGCGGCTAAGTGACCAGGCTTTTGACACCCCACAGAGACTAGTATCGGGACTCACGGACCTTAGGTTTCAAAAACTCTTAGGTTTCCCAAATATACATAGCTTTAAAATAGAATAGTCAAAGTTCAAAAGCATATTTAAATTTAACAAAAAGAGATCTATTTATTAATTCAATCTTAATATTAAACATAACATTTATGCAATTGTAACCCTCGACCTTTTAGAAGGCTGCAACATCGGTTGTGAGCCGGCAAGATGCAGCAAACTTTTATCAGTCTTAGATTTTTATTCTTACTATGTGCTTTCTTTAGAAGACTACCACATCGATTGTGAGCCGGTAAGAGGTAGTAAACTTTTATCAGCCCACGGTTTTTTTTTCATTTTTCATTATTTCATTTTTTTATATATATATAGAGAAGACTTCTTTTTTGAAAAATTCAAGTATAAGTTTGAACTAAGACTAAAATTTTTGCTATACTCTACATAAAAATTGTTGATTTAAGTTTAATTTCCAAAAATAACACATATTATTAGTCCGGTTAAGAGCTTATGGGAGAAAAAGCCACAAATTACATACATGAGCTCTTAGATTTCCAACTAATCCTTGTTTCGCATTCCAACCTCATAATAACTCTAACATTTTTTCGTTCATCGCGAACGCTTTAGCCTAAAATTAAAGTACAAGCCTAGAGCTCAACACGCTCGATCGAGTCAAAATTTATTCTTATTCTACCCAGCAGGAAAGTAAAAATGGTGACAAAACACTTATTTTATTTTTGAATAAAAAAATTAAAATTTTTTCATTTTTTTTTGGTATTTTGGTGGTAAAAACGGGATTACGTGAAAACAACGGCTGCAGGCACAATCGAATCGATAGAATCCCCCCTCCCCCCCATATTAAAACTACACATGTCCTCAATGTGAGACTGTCACCCCCTATACTAATTTCAAGGCATAATTCAAGTATTAAGGGTTCTTTACGCAAATCTAAAGTTGTGTATTAAGTATGCTAAAGATAAACTATAATCGATAAAATTAGGATATTGGATTCCCTAAATGAAGCTGATGATATGAAGCTCTTGTGATCGAAGGACAAAACCGCGAGCACGAGAGGCTTCAAAATCCGGGCAATCCTGGACAATAAACCACAAAACATAAAAACACAGATAATAGAAGAGGCGAGCCTCAACACAACACACAACACTTATTAGCAAATAGAAAGAAGATAGAATGGATAAGCATGGGTTGCCACCTACGAAGCGCTTGTTTTTGTTAACCGAGTCTTGAGCCTGACTTGACCCCGAATTCATTGGTCCATGGGGGAGCAAGTAGAAAATAAAATCTCCATCGGACTTTCTTTCAAGTGGTTTGGATAAACACTGAATTTTATGAAAGTTCCACTCCGATGAGATACACCCGGCATAAAAGAATGATAAACGGAGATGCCGAGGTCAAAAATGGTGTCTTCATTCCCACAGGAGAGAAGATATGGAGGAGAAACGGGATATGCGAGAAAAGGAAGAACGATCCATACAATATAAGCGAAGAGAGAATCACAAAAAAGTATGAAATCCATATCCAGGTGAAGGGTGAGATGGGTGGGTAAAACATTAGGCACATGAACTCTTGGTTCTCTTGTTGGGGAAATATCCTCCACCACATCCATAGTAAGATTGCCCAGCTCGGGCTCATTCTTAAAGTAGAAACAATCATACTCTGGTGGATATATGATGTGAGCGAGTTCATCGGCGAACTTCTCATGATAACAGTCACTCCTATCGGCAAGAGGAAACGGATTGATCAAAAGATCAAAGATGAACAAATCATATTTAGAAAGAGAAAAATCGGAATGAGTAGTGGTACTACCACTACTAATCTCTTCCAGATTAAAGCGAAAAGTTTTAGATTCGGGTAAAGAATTATAAACGGTATTAGTCTCCTCCAAGAAAAGGTTAAGAGGTGTGGAGGAAGACTTGGTCATAACATCGGAAGATGGAGTGGATTTATCTTTTAATGCTTCGATGTTAGTAATAAGAAGATTGACATTCAACAATTTTTCACGAAGAATATCGTCTTTTATTGTTAGAAGAATATCAGTATCAATCCCTCCAACTTCCGGGATAACAATCTCCACCACCTCTAAGCTGACTATCTCAGAATCGGGAGGTGATGCATTGAGATAATCGATGTCATCACTCAAAAAGTAATCATTGTTGGAATCGATGACAGTTTCAGAATCATCTTTAAGAGTTTTCGGAGGGCGAGGAAAAGAGTTATCATACATCAAATTTTCAATAAAATGGATATCTTCCTTCGGATCGAGGTCGGCTTCAACAATTATCGGTGGAATTGGAGCGACAAGAGCGAGTTCACCGGCGAACTCCTCGATAAGGAAATCAATCTTAAGAGAAGATATCACGTTACCACGATTAAGCACGGATTCAATCAGGCTAGATTTTGCATTAAAATGATCATTACCATTTCCCGGTGGAATTGAAATGATATCATCTAACACCTCATCCTTTTTCGGAGAAAAATAATCATAATCAGGCAAATCACATTTACCTTCGGATATACCATTGGACTCACTTGGGGTATGGACAAGGTCCTCAACACTAGACTTTATTAATTCGTCCGATTTTGTTTCCAAAATAGTGTCGAGATGCTCATCCTTCGTTATAAGAGAGTCCAATTTTGGTAAATCAGGAGTGATTTCAGAGTAGAATTTCTTAAGATATTCTTGTGTAGCAAAAGAATAATCGTCGTCATCATCACTGTAGCAAATGGAAATCTTCCAATATCGATCATTAGCTGCTTGATCTTCCGCAATTCGCCTATCTTCTTCCTTCTTTTGCATATATTGACCAACCATATCACATATGGATGTCATTTGCTCCATGATCTTATTTTGAGAATTTAGAAACTCATTTTGAGCATTGAAGATTAGATGATTGACGGTATATTGCAGGGGTTGAAATTGGTCAAAGCCGAAAGAATTAGAATCATAGCAAGAATTTTGCTCATGATAATAGTCTTCATTCATCGGTTGACATTGAAAAGTCTCATGAGGACCCCCGCAATTTTCACAACAAAGATATTGTTGTTGAAAATGATGAAAATCTTGCGGGAAATTAAAGTCTTGATTGTAACACGGTTCTGGATAGATAAACGGAACTTGAGGTGTACAATAGTGACCATGACGAGCATCGTTCCCGCAAAATTCACAAGAATACATAGGAGGTTGTGGAGGTAGGTTGAAAACGTTAGGAGAATCATCAACAAAGCTAGGTTTTGAAACGTAATGTAATGAATTTTCTTTTTCAGACTAGCACGTCGGATCAAAACTTGGCAAAGTTTGTAGGAGCTCATCAATGGTTTGATTGCATGGTTCCGGATTAGAGATAATCGAAGCTTTCGGTGGACAATTATAACCAATATGAGCACCTTTCCCACAAGACTTACAAGTGCATTATTGACAAAAGATTCCATCTAACGAATCACCACACACGTAACAACAATTGTGGTTAATTTGTGGAGGACTTTGCGAGGAATTTTCACCGGGGTCCTGTTTGACAACGAATGGCTCACGAGGAGCATTAACAACGTTGGTATCATCATCGGATGACTCGTAAGAGTTTAGAAGGTCTTGGTAAATTCCATTTTCATGACAAATTGTAAACCAAACTTCCTTTAATTTCTTTCGCCATAGAACACATCCTTGACATTTTGGACCTTCAACCGGGTTTCCACACTTCACACAATCTTGAGGGAGTCGTTGAGACGAGTCGGGTGTTTTGGGAACAAGAATATTGTCTTCAAGACCTCCTTTAGAACAACCGCAAGATTTATTGTACAAAGCTCCACAAGACGAACATTCTATAATCGTGAAGAGGGGATTCAAACGATAATCGAGTGACGCCATAAGAATTAAACAATATAGAGGGTTAAGAAGAAGAATTAAATGGATAAGAAGAAAAAGAAGATTATTTTTTGTTTTTTAAGCTTTTTAAACAACATATTTTATTAGAGGACAAAACGAGATCGAATAACTTAAACCTAATAATCAACAAGCTTCACGGTAGCTCTCTAAAAGTGTTTAACTTTCAAAGGTGAGCCGTATATCGCAAGTGACACAAAAGGCAAGTTTTTGAATTTTTTGGTTTTGGGAACTTATTAATGGATAATACTTCAGTTGAAAGTATTATTTGTTGGTGTTCTTTTACCAACTTGTGATTTTTATTTATTTCTTTTTATGGACAATGTTTTTTTTAATGTTTTTTTAAAGATTTTTTTGGTTTTATATTATAATTATACTAATAAAAGAAAATGAAAAATAATTTTGTATTTTTTATATTTTTATAACAAGAAAAATAACTTCACAAGGAAGGTTCTTCAAAACGCTAATCTTCGAACAAAACACGATAATCGTAACATACTTCCCCGGCAACGGCGCCAAAAATTGATTGTAGTAAAATATACTATATATAAAATATAATATATAAGGATATAAAATCAATAATAGTATAATAAGTATTTTCCATCGGATTTAAGAAACAAACTTTTAACCAAAGTTGTCTCAAAAACCTCCCGGGTCGTTTTCCCTTGACGAAATGTGAATTGAAAATCGGATAAGTCCGTGATCGCGCGTTTTGAATGGTTTAAAATGATTTTGATTTGAGTTCCTAAATCCTACTTGACATATTGATAAACTAAATAAAAGTATAAAAACGAGCAAAGCAATAAAAAAAAGCATAATACAATTTAAACATGTAAAGCATTAAACAAAAAACGAGTATTTAAAACGAGACAAGTAAGCAAGCATAATAAATTCAATTTTAAAATATTTTTTTATATTGTTATTATTTATTTATTTATTTATTTTCTTATTATTATTATTTTTTATTTTTTATTAATTTAAAAAAAAACATTAATCTAAATAAATTTCGCAAATTAATAATCTTTAATCTTATTTAAAATCCGCACTAATTTCTAAACACTAAATGAGCAAATAAATCAACTAACTAAACATGGCAAACGTTATAACATCAAAAGATAAAAATAAATCTACACTAAGCATGACAAAAATCAAATAAGCAAACATATTATAAAATGATCAAATAAATTTACTCTAATTATTGAAAAAGGATTAGAAGAATGAACCGAATTGAAGACCCGCAATTAAACGAAAACCACCCGATTTATTTAGCTAAAACAAATAATCAAATTCGATCTAGCTAAATAAACCCTTAAGCTCCGCGCCTCGTGAGTTGACCGGTACCGAAGTCAAAAACACAAACAAACCAATACTGTTAACATTTAGCAGTTATAACAACTACAAAAATTTATTATTATCTAGATAGTAGCCCTATCAATGAGATGAACAAATCAAACGCATGCTTCTATAATGCATAGGCCCAATTCATTTTATATCAAACCAAAAGAAACCCAATTACAATTTCTTACAAACTAACGAGGGTCCAAAGATCAAACTAAATGCAAGCCCAACAATTAAAATCCTAAACGTGGCCTAGAGAAAGGATTGCGAACCAATTTTAATGAAACTTTTACAAATCTAATTCTAATAAGCCATAGAAATGACAAGCTCACATTAAACAAATTATCTCAAACGAGCAACGATCGAGTACTAGCGAATAAACTAAACAGTCTCAAGAAATCAACTAAACTTTTTAGAAAAACTAGATTATAGGAAATAAGAAAATCGAACAAAAGCTAAAAGAGGATAAAAAGAATTAAAATAAGCCAAAGCTTATTCGGTTATTTCAGCTTAGATCTTAGTCGAAATAAGCTATAAGCAAAACAGCTTATTAACAATAAGTTGACCTCGACAGCTTATTTAAAAACTTATTCAAACGCGGCTTATTAAAAGATACAAGATCC
>BQNB010007433.1:78467-93580 GCA_026074375.1 Tanacetum coccineum | reverse complement strand
CATACATGTTATCATATATGTTAAATATACATGTCATCATTGATATATAATGAAGCGTAACTTTTGTGATGTGTGGTAACAATGATGCACTCGAATACATGTTAAACTAACAAGATTTATTGGTTTTTTAATGTGTTCATCTTAGGAGTAGCATGTTTAGCTATCTAACTGTATAACGTGTATTAATATTCATGTTTAGCTATTTAAAGGTTAAAGTGTATTATATGTCATCATTGATATTTCACGCATTAAACATATTTGCATGAAAGGACTAGTAAGTGCATTATGATTTCTACTTAATTAGTAAGATAAAGCTACTGCATCTGTTGCTGATAAATTTAAATTTTACCAGAACTACTGCAAGTTTTGCTGATATTAGCAAGATATCAGCACATGAAACTAATATAGGAGGAAGTACGTAGCAAGCAACTAGCATTGAAAAAAATGTATAATAAAAGGAATCAAATTTCATACTAGTACTAATATAGGACAAAAGAAGCCATAAAAAAACACATATGTATCCCTAGGTGACTGTAATCCGATAGAGGAAAAAGCAATTTGCTAATATTTCAGAAAAGATCAAAGGCTGTACTTGCAGTAATAATATTACTTAACATAATATCTAATATCATGCATATAGCAACTTCTTTGCCAGTTTGAATGTTAACACCTTTCAGACTGAACTAGCAGAAATGAACAAAGGCTGGACATGCAGATTCATCCGCTTTTTTAGCGTTGTCAATGACATAAAACGCATGCAAAGAAATACTAGGCGGCCCGTCTTAGTTATAAAGGCAACATAAAGTAGATGAATGCCAGCTTAACAGCAACTTCTTTGCTAGTTTGAATATTAACACCTATATAATACGTTGCATTAGTTTTTAGTTTCTTAAACTGCATTATACGCATGAAAAAATGTATAAATTATGTTACATCAATGAGATAGTTTAAACTTTGCTTTCATATTAGTGTATACAGACGATGATTTTTTAGATAAATCAGATTCTAAAATTAATTATCCTATTGTAACTAAATTGCATACATGTTATAAATTTTTGTAGATGAATCTGATAGACATGATCCTGATTTTAGACCCTCTCCAAAAGGCACCCCGTATTGGGTCCCATATTTACCTGAAGATGAGAAGAAACCTGAGATAGGTGATATATTTGATACTTTTGATCAAGGTTATGACATGTACAAGGCCTACGCTGAGAAGGGCAGGTTCAATGTCCGTAAGTCAGGGCAAAAAACTTACAAGGGTAAAGTAACACATAAGTATGTATTATGCAATAAGAAAGCCCGTAAAGTAATGAAGATAAATTGATAAATACGTTGAAGAATGTACAATGAGAATGTAAAAAAGGATGGTAAAAGAAAAGAAAAGAAAAACATAAATCTAGTGTTACAAGTGATAGTCCTGCTAAGATATTGAAGCTAATTCGTGGGGACCAAGATTCTTTGATAGAATTTCGATTTGATTGAAAAATCATAATCATCATCCGCATTACTAAATGAGAACAACATGGATCTATCACGCGCGCGACGACAACTGCATTTTGGTGATTACATATTTATTCATCGTGCCTCGCTTTCCAATATAGGACCTACAATAGCACACCGATTGAAAGTTTTGCTCTTATGGGTGGTTATGAACAAAGTTTTCGTGGAACACAAACCGTAAAGTGATTATACGAATTTTAAGCGTGCTGTGAATTTATTCATTGGAGATAGGGATGCACAGATGATCGTTGACAAAATGATATAGGGGAAAGGCAACTCCATGTCCCTAAATTCTCTTGATACCATGTTTTTCATGACGAGTTGGTCAGTATGTTTTGGGCTGACGAAACTATGAAGTGCAATTACGCTGTTTTTGGTGATGTTGTCTCATTTGATGCTACTTTCCGCACGAACAAGTAATCTTACATTATTAAGCAATTTATCATTATAATATCTTTTTTACTATGTTACTAATTTAAAGTATTTTTTCCAGGTATGATTTTGTGTTTGTGCCATTTACTGGTATTGACCACAATCAGAAGTGTGTAACTTTTGGTGCAGCTTTACTTTCCGATGAAACTGAGGAATCATATATCTGGATGCTGGAAGCATTTTTAAAAGTACATCAGAAACAGCCACCACTTGCCCTTACAGACCAAGACGCTGCATTAAGGAATGCGGTTGTCAAAATATTCCCCGACTCTAAGCATAGGTTATGTATGTGGCATATAACACAAAAACTTCCCGGGAAGGTATATTATGATGTTCAATTTGGATACATTATACTGTGCATGTATGTTCATTCGAATTTTCTTTAATTTTATTTTGTTTACAGGTATTAGGTGATCTGGAGGCTGATTCTGATTTTAGGAAAGAGTTTCACAAACTCATTTGGAATGTGTATATTAGTCCAGAAGTTTTTGAAAAACGTTGGAATGCTTTGATTAATAGTTATAATTTGCAAGACAACAAGTGGTTGTCGGACATGTACGCAATTAGAGATAGGTGGATCCCTGGATACTTTAAAGAGTATCCTATGTGTGGTTTGATGAAGACCACTTCTCGATCAGAGAGTTCCAATGCGTTTTTCCAGATTTATTCACATAAAGGTAACACGTTTGTTCAATTTATGTTGTGTTTTGAATCTGCCATGGAGAAACAAAGATACACACATCGTGTCATGGACAATACTACAAATAGTTCAACTCCTTCCATGATCACTAAATTACCAATTGAAAGACATGCATGTGATGTGTACACGCATTCGATATTCAGAGAGGTGCAACATGAAATCCACAAAGGTTTATATGCATGCGCACAGATAAGTTCCCATACTGAAGGTGATGTCGAAACTTGCGTCATACAACAAAGGGAGCAATAGATGAACAAAAACCATTAATAAAAGCAACGGTATTTTTTTTTCATTTTCAACCTCTTTCAAATATTTATTACAGGTGTTCTTATATGCATTATCACTTCTCAACATTTATTTACATGATACATTTCAGGTTATTTTTAATCATCTGGATGGTAGTATAAATTGCTCGTGCGGTCATTATACGCGACATGGTTACCTTTGTAGACACATTTTTTGTCTACTTCGTATACATGATATTGTTAGAATTCCAGATCCTTACATAAATCGTCGTTGGACAAAAAATTCTATCCCTCCGCATTTGCTTGATAATCGACACAGATATGGTCCTTGCATTGAAGAAACAGATCGATTATCATCCGAGGTTCACGCAACAATAGAAGATTGCGTCGGTCTTATAAGGAATGACACTGACAAGTTAAATCAGTTCCTTACAACCGTCAAAGCGTTGAAGAAACAACTAGAAGATGAGATGCCAAAACCAGATTACGCTCACAATAAGGAAGGCTTATTTTCCGATTTGTTGGGTGTTACTGTACCTGACAGAGTTGTAATAAATAATCCTAAGAAATCTAGCAATAAGGGGTCTAAAAGAAGAAAAAGTACTGCTGAAGAAGTTAAAACTAACAAGAAACCAAGAACAACTAGGAAAGTCCCATTCAAACGTCGTGCATGCGGCAAGTGTGGCGTGTTAGGTCATAACAGGCGCAAATGTACTGGCAAAAAAGTTATGAACAAAGATGAAGTCCAATTCCAGGAAGTTGAGAAAGAAGATGACGTCCAGTTTGTTGATGAAGAATATGAAAGTGATGAAGATACTGCAAGTGATGAAGATACTGCAAGTGACGAAGATACTGGAAGTGATGAACATAATGCAAATGATGAAGTTGAAAGTGATGACGATTAAGCTTACTTGGTTGCAATTTGATTTATAAGACAGACATGGTTTATGATTCGTTTTAATTTAGTTTTATTTTTTTTATTTAATTTTATCGAACATACATGATTTACCAAGTTACACAAATGTTCTTTCATTTACTAAACATACATGTTATACCAAGTTACATACATGTTTTTCATATACTGAACAAATATGCTTTTTCATATACCAAGTTACATACATGTTTTTTCATATACTAAACATGTATGTTACTTTATGTTTTTTTAAGTTACTAGGATGCGATAACAATTATTTTATTTTTGGCATTTTGAACAATTGTGTGTCGAAATTCGACAACAATGGATGTTAAGTTTATTTTTCATATACTAAACATTTTACCAAAACACATGTATGTTTTTTAATATACCTGACAAATAACTATTTCCCATATTATAACCATCAATGTAATTTACTAGTTACATTAATGTTTTTTTTAGTATATGAAAACATCAATGTCATTTACACGTTACATTAATGTTTTTTTTAAGTGTTATATGTTTAGTATATGATAACATCGATGTAATTTACAAGTTACATTTTTTTTTGTTATTGATTAGTAACATGTTTTCATACTAAACATATATGTTTAGAAAAACAACAATTTAATTTACACATTACATTATTGTTTTTTTCAAGTGTTTAGTAACATGTTTTCATATACTAAACATATATTTTTAGAAAACATCAATGTAATTTACACTTAACATTATTGTTTTTTTTGGGTATTTACTAACATGTTTTCATATACTAAACATACATTTTTAGTATATGAAAACATCAATGTAATTTACATTTTTAGTAACACGTTTTCATATACTAGACATCAATGTTTAGTAACATCATCAATTTATTTTGGTAAAAACATATATGTGTACTATATGATAACATCAATGTAACTTACAAATTACATTGATGTTGTTACTATTGTGCACAAGTCTTTTTCGAACTTTTTCATATTTTTTAAGTCATAAGTATTAACATAAACTTGACCATCATTGTTGTCGAAAACCGACAAACAATTGTTCATAACATCAAAATAATACCATAGTTAAACATCCTAGTTTGATAACCAAAATAACATCCTACAAAAGTAACCACTAAACAACGCGACCCATAAAACATGTTTTCCAAAAAGACCCTAATGTTCCAATCCAAAACAACATTAAATTAAGATTCCATTCATTTTATTCATCCAGTACAACAGAAATTGAAGCGAAAGTACAACAGAAATTTAAGCGAAAGTACAACAGAAATTTAAGCGAGAATTCCAAATTTAAGTGAGAATTCCTAAAGGGATAACGTCTAAGCATTGATATCATCCCCCATGTTGTTAAGGTTTTGATTGGTTTCTGCTCCTACTAAGGCATGCACCATTACACGTGCTTCAGTACATTTAACTTGGTTTCCTTAGTTTCGGCTCTTTAACTCCGGGCAATAACTCCTGTAGTGCCCATGATTCCCACAACCAAAGCATGTCACATTCTGTAGCGAATTGTCTCTTGCTACAGGAATCCTAGTTCCATACAGATAGCGACCAAAATCTGCATGCTGCAATATATACGGTTTAAGGTTTAAGGTTAGTATCATAATATAACTCTTCGCCATTACTAGATAATTTTAATGATACATTCATGTATTAAATTTTACTTACGAGCATTTCCGCAACTATATTGTTGGCAATCTTGGCTCCTTTCCTAATTTTGCTTTTTTTGAGAATCTTGTCCTTCTTCTTTTGATCAAACATTGTCACAGCACCATACTTCAAATCAAAAGTTAACACAAATCTATGTCCTTCATTATCTACCGGCAAAAATACCTGCATTAAAATTTAATAATATGAAATGTTTTGTTTGTTTATAAAAAACATATTACAATGCTGACTTTCATATTAATGTTCAATACTATAATGATATACTCTCTAAACTTAATAAAATGAAACCTTTTTACCAGTGTGTTCGCTTTATTAAATAATGTTACTTACATGCAATACAAACTAAGATTGATGTTAATACAGTTATTTAATGACTTACAAGTTCTATTTTCTTTAGTGATATCCGTTCACTTTGTAGCTCTTATTACTGACTCAACGTGTTGCGCACCTATCTCAAACCGACCATCGTGATTCCTTATCTGACTGAAACTGTCCTTGTCCTGCGTAAAAATGCATAAGCGTAAAACTTTTTATTTCTCCCAATTTTTTTAAAACATTTCCCAATGCGTATCAACTTAAACTTACCACCACAAAGTCGTAAAAACAATCTAATCGGTGTGTCATTTTCTTCTATACTCTTCATGTGATTACGGGACCACGCCATGTGTAAGGATGTTGGTTGTCAACATACCTCTTGCCGACGCTTTCCATTTGTATCTATTGACTAGATTTCGACTTGAAAATAATATTGGTACTAAAATTTTTTTTTTTAAAATAGTAACAAAAAATAATGGATGTTTCTTTGATTTATAAAAGCACTAGAAACTGATTCATAATTTACTTACTAAGAATCGTGATTCGTCAGAAACAAGTATTTTGTCACCTTGCTTTCTTCACTGCTCAATCCAGCATCAGGATCAGCAACTCTACTGTAGTAAGGAGACCTCATGATATTTGATTTTGAAGTCACCCTTCTTCCATGAAACATAAAAACATCACTAGCTTTGCCCTCCGGTGTATATGCACTTATCGGCACTGGTGTTAAGTCTTTCTTTTCATTGTTTGACACTGGTATGACATCAAAATCTTGTGTCACACCAAAACTAAAATTAGGTCTATCATCGATTTCCATGTATGACTTCTCAATCGACCTCTCAACTTCATCTGCTACGCTTTCAAATGCCTTTTGTGTTAACACCTCACACATGTTTTCTTGCCTATCAAACCCAAATAAAGCTTCTTTTTCAACCACTACAACAGCACAACTGTTTTTAGTTACTCCTATTAAATCTTTACCAGGACCAGGCGTTTGTTCATTTACACCAATGTCACTAACGCCAACTTCAACCTCTTCATTTCTTTGTGCTCGAAAGCCTAAATCATTTAACGCTTCAACCCTATTCATATTAGGGCAACCAGCTTCACCTTGTACATCCTTTTCTTTTTCTTGTGTCTGAGGCATCGTTGCATTAATTCCAGAATTGTTACCACCCCATATACACTTCAAACTGTTGATGTACTTGTCAGCAAATCCAACCAAATTAATGTTCCCAGGGAACAAATGTTCTGCAGCTGTCAATAGTTTTTCAAACCCTTTTCGTTCTTTGGCTATATTCTTTACATAATTGTTTAACATCCATATACATCCCTGCAATATGTGTACCAGCTAAATCTTAATTTCCTATCCAACATATATTCAACAGAAAACACAAACAGTCCATATTACCTCAATATTATTGGGAATTGGATCACCGTCTTCCTCAACGAAATCTTCTTCCAATTCTCCATGCCCGAACCCTCCACAATTTAATTATCTATCTTCCCTATCACTCAGAAGCTCCACTGTCCATACTTTTGTAGGTGGTCTTCTACGGCAAACTATATTATCTTTGCATTTTGTACCATCCACATAGCACACCTGTTTCAGATTCATTAAAAAAATGATCACATTTACAGATACAAAATTAATTAAAAGTGACATAAATTAATAGTAATGTTACATAACTACTGAATTTAATATCCATTATGAACACAAATGCAATTAAAATTATCAATATGAATAGTTATAACGTAACCACACTTACAGTCAAGACTGTCAAAGGTCCTCTGAAGTACGAATCCTTCTTACCCTTTTTCCATCCTTTTTTGCACGTCTTAAGCGCTCTCCAAACATACTCGCACAAGTTAATATTTGACAGGTTCGTGTTTGGTGTGATGTAGTCAAGTATGGATGTATCACATACTCCTTTTTGACAAATATTTCCCATTATAGAAGTACACAGAACAATGAATTTCAGTTTAAAATTCAGATCAGCCTTCTCATTCTCAGATTTACGCATTCTCATCTTAACATCCCCGGGCTTAATTTCCCTAGCATCCCCGTATTGTTGCTTCCAATTACGCACCATTTCATCATCTCTGTTAGGGTTGCCTTCTAGTATATCCAATCCTTCGTTTTTCAGACCTAACATTTCCCCTATCATATCCTTTGTAAGTACAATACAACCTTTAGACAACTTAATTTCCATATTATCCCCATCAAAATTATCAACAACATACAGCCCCAATTTTCCCGGAATCCCGTCAACTTTGAATTCAACCATGCTTCCAAATCCAGTTTCTTCCAAACAAGCCTTTTGGTTTGGTTTTAGCTGTAACATGGCGTTGCATAAGACTCGAGGACTAGACCTAGTTTGTAAGACACCGCATGGACTGTTTTCAGAGGGTTGTTGCGTTTTTTTGTTTCCTTGTTTCTGTTTTTTAACAACCACAGTTTTACCACTAACTGTCTTTATTTTTGCTTTTGACATACTTGTTTCCCTTGACCTTTTCCTTGCTTGTATCTCGCCTTTTCCTGCAAGAATTCAATGAAATATTACATGAACGTACCACAAAACAAATTTAACCAACTATTTGTATGTAATTCATTTAGCATTAATGAAACATGGCTTTATTTTCATTGTAACATGAATGTTTTTCCAGTGTAGAAAGGAAACACAAATTTTGTGTTATCGACCAAAGCAGACGGCAACAGATTTTTTGTTCTCGACAAATAAAGATTATCGGGGACACTTGCGTAATAACTCTAAAAGTAAACAAATTAATTAAACATTTACATATATTAGTCTCACCTTTGCTACTAGACACCACTGTTTTAGCAATGTCTGCATCATACACTTCTTTATCTTTGTTCCTTCCGCTTCTCCTTAACCCTTTAAAGTAATACAACACCATGTTTTAGTTTTAACAGTATTTTAAAGTATAACCTACTTACCAAACACACCTTAATTAATACTATCAATCACACGTAATTATCTACACAAAAACTATTACATAACGGGAATATAATTTGTGTTCATTGGAAACCAAACACATATGACCCTTGCTTATATAATTATGAAAACTTCTTGTAACTTTAAAACTATAATTACATCACATGCACCTCTTTGCATGGACAAATTACGCTAACTTATATTAATCCGTAACACATGTGCATAATTTTAGAAACCCATATTCACAAGTCAAACCTAACTTGAACAAAATTTTCTAATTTTCAGTTTTTTTAGTTTGGGCTTCTACCATATTTGAATAAGGATATCACAAAAAATAGACCAAAAACTCATTTACACGGGCCTGAATTTATACTAACATAAAGTACTCTATAGACATAACACCAGGTCCCGTACACTTACGAATTGGTACATCTCACTACTCGATCAGTTAAGCAAACAAACAACTAAGTATCTGATGCATATTAAAGAAGACTCTACGATTACATCTATTACCAAGTCATGTGGCATTATCAGTTTGCACAAATAAATTACAAAAATTTAATCCAAGATAATAATTTACAATTTATTTTACCTCAACATAGTATGAACATATCATAAATGCAATTTTTACATTCAACAAGTCAAAATATCAACGAGAAATTTTGTGTTTCTCCATCTCGAAGACATTACATAAATATGTCATACTATATAAAACATATATATATTATAAACATCTCAGGTGAGCTTTTGAATCTTAAGTATTCATATAGACAATTGCAAATCTGAACACTTACGCACACCCCTTTTTATTGATTTTATACCAACCACAAGACACACTTGTACTCTATACACTTTTTTACGAATTTTATAGCATAGAACACGTATACACCTATGTAATGACTTTATAAAAAACAATCTGGCATTCTAACAATATGGCATACTAAGAATAATAAATTAAACCTAGCAAATACACCTAAATTAACTTCCGTGAACATACCAATCAGGATTTTATACCTAATGCCAAAAACAATCATGCATAATGACTTTATAAGAAAACAATCTGGCATTCTACAATTGGCATACTAAGAATATAAACTAATCCTATCAAACTCACCAAAATACAGCTTACCAAACACATATTTTATTCTCTATGAATTTATCTTTTTAAACCATATTAAAAGACAGTCTGTAATACTAAACAAATAGTGGAATTCCATCAAAAATTAAATCATTATCCAAATATCCATGTAATGACTTTTTACCCGAACCATATGCACTGTTTCTTCCCAAATCAACAAAATCATCGTCCGACGTTTCATTGTTTACATCAATGTATTTGTCGTCGTTATCTGGTTCGACTACAACTTCCTTTCCGTGCCTCCTTCCACTTCTTCTTGAATCTATCCAGTATACAATAACACAAGGTTATTTTCAACAAATATAAACATCAATGTTATTCATACATTTTCAAGACACCCTCGTTTTTTCCTCACAAAACCAAAACCCATCTGTTTTTATATACGCATATCTAAACACTTGTGTTTTTTCACAAATCCAAAACATCTTTCTTTTTATTCCACATATCCAAAACCCGTATGTTTTTTTATACACATATCAGACAATTGTGTCATTTATACTTCAGACACTACTTGCTAATCAAATGAATAAATTAACAATTAAAGATTGGATTTATGTAAACATGTATGCAGCAGGAACCTTTATCATTGCTATCCGACAGCACTGATTTAGGCTACTCTGCATCATATATAAACTTTCATACATGTTATGATCTTAACACTCAATGTATTCCACTAATCACCAAAAACATCATATTAATCTAATTGTTTTTTCAAACTTTTAGCATAATCGATCAATTAACACATTGTATATATCTACAAAATACCTATTTAGCAAACCCCTAATGAATAACACACATGCATTTCTTATAAAACTACAAATTCAATGGTCTAACAAATCAATTGTGCACTTATGCTATACTTTATTCAAAAAACAAGAATTAAAAAAAAGATGCAATTTATAGTAATCAAAGAAAATCACACTTACCTTTCATGTCTTCTTCAACCAACGATAATAACGGACATCCGATTCGGTACTATTATTACAAAACCGGTGATGTATGATTTAATGCAAGGGATTTGTAGTATATACAAGATTGATTTCCTCTTTATAGTTAAGGAATTAAAGAAAAATTGGGGGATACGTATTGATTATGAAGCCAATAGTATCGGCTAGGGATGATTAATGCCACAAACTACAAACCACAGGGATGATTTTTGCAGTTTACTCTTAAAAATGTATGTAATTATTAATTTTTTTTAAATAGTGAAATTCAGGTTATTCGAGTAAACCCGAGAACCGAACCGAATTCGAATTCGGTTTTCGGTTCGGTTCGGTTTTCAGATTGACCAAAAAAAATTGTTTAACCAAACTAATCGAACCGAATTAACTAGATAACCGAACCGATCAACACCCCTACCTATAACAAACCGAATTAAACACATGGGCCATTGTTTAAACTGTTTCGATAAATGGGCCAACACTTTTTCTTTGTTGGGCTTCACATTTTGAATAAAAACGAGAGACAGATGGATTATTTTGAAAAAAAGGATAGATATTATAGAACTTACAAGTTACAACCCAACTGATATGTTAACTTCTTAATTTTTTAAGGAGAACGAGGTTTGTCACTCGCGCGTTACCGCGGAGCGCACGAGACTATTTTTGCAGCAGACCGATAATACCAAGGACTATTTTTCAACGATTGGGACTCACCTTATAACGAACCGATAACCCTAAAGACTATTCCAGTAAACATTTTAAAATATATATAAAACTTCAACATTTTTTATAAAATCGTACGCATGTCAGAAGTGGTGCAATATTGGGCTCGTTTTGTTCGCAATTCGACGATCTTTTCAGCGATATTTTTTTCCGAATGAATCGATAGATATGCGCTCCGTAATTGACGAATATTTATTTTATTGAAAAGTTGTAAGTAGATGAAAGTTGAGGGTGCACTTTGAAAATTGAGTTTTAGAAAATATGAAAGAAAAAGGTAAATAGGTTAAAGTTCAAGGTGCGTTTTAGAAATTCGGTTTTTTAAATATATATATTAAACTTCAACATTTTTTATAAAATCGTACGCATGTCAAAAGTGGTGCAATATTGGGCTCATTTTGTTCGCAATTCGATGATCTTTTCAATGATGTTTTTTTCCCGAATGAATCGGTAAATATGCGCTCCATATTTGATAAGTAAAATTTGTTATATAAAAAAGTCGTAAATATGTTAAAGTTCGGCGCGTTTTGAAAATATAAAAAAAATTTATCGAGACGCGTGCGTGGAGGAATATTTAATTCCCTTGGCGCTGGCTTACTGCTCTTATATATACTTATAATTTATCTATATCTTTTGAAAACTTCGTAATTACTTTAATATCCTTCCAAAATTTATAATTACATTAATATTTTTTTCAAAACTTGAAAAATACCAAGGTTATAAATAGCGTGAGGCGTGGCGTGGTGGTATGGCTAAGCCTCACGCATTTGCAAGCCATGGCGAGTCATGACGTTTTTAAGGCGTGACTTAAAGCAACACAAAATATGAAAATATTTATAAATTTATATATTTATATCATATTCCAAATATATCGAGTTTACAAAAAGTGTCATACATAGGGAATAAAGTCAAGAAATCATCTTTGCATGTAATCTTTTTCATTTCTATATAAAAATACGATTTTTATCGAAATTGAATTCAAAAAAGCCTCCACGCATCACGTTTTATCGCGTCTTATCACGTTGTTTCACTCCTCATCTCACGTCAAGCCTTAAGCCCAAGCCTTGATTTATTATGTGGCGTGAAGGTCACGCCTCGCGCCTTTGCGAGGCCTTTGCGCGCCTTTTAGAACCATTAAAAATACTCAAATATTGAGTTATGATATTTAGGCCTACATAAGGCTAAACGTAGTTGATCGTTTCAATTTAATACGTAATAATATCAAAGTATAAGGAAATTTTACTAAAAATCCTTGAGGACAAAGATTTTAGAGCAAAAATCCTCAAAAATACCACACGTAAGAAACCGGTAAGTGATTACCGGGTCGTTTTCCCAAAGATTTATGAAATTGAGACCACGTTTGTTATTTGGACAATGATTTGAATTGGTTCGAAGATGATTTGTTTTCTAAAATCCTAAAAGTGAGCAAATTAAGGGACAATTAAACCTAACTACAAGAAATCAATACGGAAAAGTGAATTTTAACTAAAAACGCAAATCGGGAATCATAAACGGGACCTAAAAAAACTAAATCAACAAAATTAAGTCCTACAATGATCTTTTTGGTTTTTATAAGTTTTAATTGACTAAAAAGCTAAAGCAAAGAAAACTAGACCAAAAACGAAGATGTTTAAAGCTAAAAACGTGAAGAAAACAAGAACGGGAATCAATCACGTACTTTAAAAATCGAAATTTTGCAATTTAAACCCTACGAACGCAAATATAATTTTCCTAAGTCCTAAATATTAAAAGAAAATTTTCTAAAAGAGAATTATAATTTTTTTGACTTTTTTTAATTTTTTATGAATTAAAAATGATTTTAACAAAATTAAATGTTTAAAAATACTAAACTATTTATAAAAATCCTGAAAAAATTACGAAAAATAGCTTGAACAATGAGGAATCTAGGAAAAATAAGCTTGGAAACACAGCTTATCGAATAAGCTGTGAAATAAGCCAAAACAGCTTATAAACTAAAAGAGCTCAAATGTGTATAAAAGATTAAATGTGCAAACATAAAACGAAAAAGACCCCAGGGCGAGATGGATAGTGTGTGTGTAGTGTGAGACGTGTGTGTGAGAAGCAAGAGGACATAGGTTCGAATCCAGCCTCTTGCTTTTTGCCATTTTTTTATTTTGAAAAATTTCAAAAACAAAGTTGTAGAACAGCTAAAGCTAAGCAAAATTTGTAAAAGCACTTTTTTCTAAAAGCTAAACAATAAGCCAGAATATGAGCTTAAAGCTTGACAGAAACACTTAACTACTTTTTAGACTTTTACTTAAAACTTAAATTTGCTAATAAGCTAAAACTAAAACTAAATAAGCTAACACTATTCTAAGCTAATCCTAATAAGCAAAAGAGAACCAGAAATAAGCTAAAAGAACATGCCATAAGCTTAAAAATTCAAGTAAGCACTTATATTAAAACTGGTAACCAAACAGACAGATAGCACACTTTGAGCTTATTTTTTTACTAAGCTAATGGAACCTTATGGCAATCTAACTTATACATTCTCAAACTATGACCTATAAGCTACTAAAATCCACTTTTGAAAACTATTTTGAAAATCAAGAGATTAAAGAAAAAGCTGGTTAAAAAAGGGTTTCACACTCAATAGGAGCTGAGTATATGTGAGTCCCTTGATGAATAGATCTCTGCAGCCTATTAAGGATGATAGCCAAGATGTATAAATACAGTTGACTATATAGAAACACTGATTATGAATACTATGTGTTAATGCGGAATCTTAACACAAGTACTAAGAAAAACAATGTAGAACTAAATAATAACTTCTATTAATCTGCTTTGAAAGATTACAGATTACTAACTAATGAGATATGATTTTGTATGAGATATCTTGAGGCCGTGTATCTAACTATGCCAAGAGGAATCCTTTTATAGACTAAGGATAAACCCTAACAGGCTTACAAAACGCGTACATATCTTTTCCTAAAATATCTCATACATATCTCTTAAACGGTACTAACTAACTCATCAGTACTTAACACTTTGTACTATCAGTACTAACTATAACTATCAGTACTAACTATTAATACTGTCGGTACTAAGTTAGGAAAATGTAATTCCCAACATAAAGTTTGGATCGGTACAATGATTAGTGATTGTATGTTAAAAGTGATGATTGTTTGTTTGATTAGGTGATATGTTGTTTGATTGTGATTTGGTTTGGTTGAAGTAAATTAACGTAATGAAGTTAATGAAACTTAGGCAAAACGCGGTGAAGATCTTGAAGCAAAACGCATCCAAATCTTAAAGCAAAACGCAATGATGGTCTTGAAGCAAAACGCAACCAAATCTTGAAGCAAAACGCAGTGATGGTCTTGAAGCAAAACGCAGTTGTCTTGAGGCAAAATGCAGTGGTCTTGAGGCAAAACGCAGTGGTCTTGAGGCAAAATGCAACCAAATCTTTAAGCAAAACGCAGTCTTCAATAACCAAAACACAAGAGCAAAACGCAACCTATAATAAGACAAAATGCAGAACAGTTGTCTTTTACCAAAACGACAAAACGCAGTGTACTTTTTGAGGCAAAACGCAATGAAGAATGTCTCAGA
>BQNB010007433.1:47569-76996 GCA_026074375.1 Tanacetum coccineum | reverse complement strand
GTGCAGCTTTACTTTCTGATGAAACTGAGGAATCATATATCTGGATGCTGGAAGCATTTTTAAAAGTACATCAGAAACAGTCACCACTTGCCCTTACAGACCAAGACGCTGCATTAAGGAATGCGGTTGTCAAAATATTCCCCGACTCTAAGCATAGGTTATGTATGTGGCATATAACACAAAAACTTCTCGGGAAGGTATATTATGATGTTCAATTTGGATACATTATACTGTGCATGTATGTTCATTCGAATTTTCTTTAATTTTATTTTGTTTACACGTATTAGGTGATCTGGGCTGATTTTGATTTTAGGAAAGAGTTTCACAAACTCATTTGGAATGTGTATATTAGTCCAGAAGTTTTTGAAAAATGTTGGAATGCTTTAATTAATAGTTATAATTTGCAAGACAACAAGTGGTTGTCGGACATGTACGATCAGAGAGTTCCTTTATTCACATAAAGGTAACACGTTGGTTCAATTTATGTTGTGTTTTGAATCTGGCATGGAGAAACAAAGATACACACATCGTGTCATGGACAAAACTACAAATAGTTGAACTCCTTTCATGATCACTAAATTACCAATTGAAAGACATGCATGTGATGTGTACACGCATTCGATATTCAGAGAGGTGCAACATGAAATCCACAAAGGTTTATATGCATGCGCCACAGTAAGTTTCCTATACAGTAGGTGATGGTCGAAAAACTTGCGTCATACAACAAAGGACAAGAGATCGAAACCATTATAAATAGCAACGGTATTTTTTTTTCATTTTCAACCTCTTTCAAATATTTATTACGGGTGTTCTTATATGCATTATCACTTCTCAACATTTATTTACATGATACATTTCAGGTTATTTTTAATCATCTGGATGGTAGTATAAATTGCTCGTGCGGTCATTATACGCGACATGGTTACCTTTGTAGACACATTTTTTGTCTACTTCGTATACATGATATTGTTAGAATTCCAGAACCTTACATAAATCGTCGTTGGACAAAAAATTCTATCCCTCCACATTTGCTTGATAATCGACACAGATATGGTCCTTGCATTGAAGAAACAGATCGATTAGCAGCCGAGGTTCATGCAACAATAGAAGATTGCGTCGGTCTTATAAGGAATGACACTGACAAGTTAAATCAGTTCCTTACAACCGTCAAAGCGTTGAAGAAACAACTAGAAGATGAGATGCCAAAACCAGATTACGCTCACAATAAGGAAGGCTTATTTTCCGATTTGTTGGGTGTTACTGTACCTGACAGAGTTGTAATAAATAATCCTAAGAAATCTAGCAATAAGGGGTCTAAAAGAAGAAAAAGTACTGCTGAAGAAGTTAAAACTAACAAGAAACCAAGAACAACTAGGAAAGTCCCATTCAAACGTCGTGCATGCGGCAAGTGTGGCGTGTTAGGTCATAACAGGCGCAAATGTACTGGCAAAAAAGTTATGAACAAAGATGAAGTCCAATTCCAGGAAGTTGAGAAAGAAGATGACGTCCAGTTTGTTGATGAAGAATATGAAAGTGATGAAGATACTGCAAGTGATGAAGATACTGCAAGTGACGAAGATACTGGAAGTGATGAACATAATGCAAATGATGAAATTGAAAGTGATGACGATTAAGCTTACTTATCACCTCGATACGGCTTGGTTATATTTCGTATTTTTAGGTTGCAATTTGATTTATAAGACACACATGGTTTATGATTCGTTTTAATTTAGTTTTATTTTTTTTATTTAATTTTATCGAACATACATGATTTACCAAGTTACACAAATGTTCTTTCATTTACTAAACATACATGTTATACCAAGTTACATACATGTTTTTCATATACTGAACAAATATGCTTTTTCATATACCAAGTTACATACATGTTTTTTCATATACTAAACATGTATGTTACTTTATGTTTTTTTAAGTTACTAGGATGCCATAACAATTCTTTTATTTTTGTCATTTTGAACAATTGTGTGTCGACCCATAAAACATGTTTTCCAAAAAGACCCTAATGTTCCAATCCAAAACAACATTAAATTAAGATTCCATTCATTTTATCTTCACCGGTCCTTTGGTCAAAGGCACATCTGACAACATACTTCCTGATGCGTGATCCATGTGGGCCTTCACTTGTTCCTTCAAAACGTTGCAATCAGACATGAGTATAGTTGCAGTATACTTTTTACATAACACAGTCAGCTTCTTTTGTAGTTTAACACCGTTTGAATCAAGTCTCAGATCCCAGTTCCGCATTCCCTTTCCCATGTATGTTTCCATGATGCGCATTAAAATAAAACCTGCATACGGTCGGAGCGTGGCAGTTTGCCACTCATACTCTCCAATCTCTAATTCTGCAATGATGATGTTTCTAGCTTTAATGTGATCCAACCCATACAGATAGCGACCAAAATCTGCATGCTGCAATATATACGGTTTAAGGTTTAAGGTTAGTATCATAATATAACTCTTCGCCATTACTAGATAATTTTAATGATACATTCATGTATTAAATTTTACTTACGAGCATTTCCGCAACTATATTGTTGGCAATCTTGGCTCCTTTCCTAATTTTGCTTTTTTTTATAATCTTGTCCTTCTTTTGATCAAACATTGTCACAGCCCCATACTTCAAATCAAAAGTTAAAAGAAATCTATGTCCTTCATTATCTACCGGCAAAAATACCTGCATTAAAATATAATAATATGAAATGTTTTGTATGTTTATAAAAAAACATATAATGTCGACTATCATATTAAAGTTAATACTAATGATATACTCTCTAACTTAATAAAATGAACTTTTACCAGTGTGTTCGCTTTATCTAAATAATGTTACATACATGCAATACAACCTATAGATTTGATGTTAATACAGTTATTTAATGACTTACAAGATCTATTTTCTTTAGCTTATTCAGTTCACTTGTAGCTCTTATTACTGACTCAACGTGTTGCGCACCTATCTCAAACCGACCGTCGTGATTCCTTATCTGACTGAAACTGTCCTTGTCCTGCGTAAAAATGCATATGCATAAACTTATATTTCTCCCAATTTTTTAAAAACATCAATGCGTATCAAACTTAAACTTACCACCACAAAAGTCGGTAAAAACAATCTAAACGGTGAGTCATTGCTTCTATACTCTTCCATGTGATTGCGGACCACCGCCCATGTGTCCAGGATGTTGGTTTCAACATACTCTTGCCCGACGCTTTCCATTTGTAATCTATCTGATTGTTGACCAGATTTCGACTTGAACAACATATCGGTACTAAAAAAATTAAAAAAAATTTAGTAACAAAAAATATGTTTTTGATTTATACAAAGCAATAAAGAAACTGATTCATAATTTACTTACTAAGAATCGTGATTCGTCATAAACAAGTATTTTGTCACCTTGCTTTCTTCACTGCACAGGATCAGCAACTCTACGGTAGTAAGGAGACCTCATGATATTTGATTTTGAAGTCACCCTTCTTCCATGAAACATAAAAACATCACTAGCTTTGCCCTCTGGTGTATATGCACTTATCGGCACTGGTGTTAAGTCTTTCTTTTCATTGTTTGACACTGGTATGACATCAAAATCTTGTGTCACACCAAAACTAAAATTAGGTTTATCATCGATTTCCATGTATGACTTCTCAATCGACCTCTAAACTTCATCTGCTACGCTTTCAAATGCCTTTTGTGTTAACACCTCACACATGTTTTCTTGCCTATCAAACCCAAATAAAGCTCCTTTTTCAACCACTACAACAGCACAACTGTTTTTAGTTACTCCTATTAAATCTTTACCAGGACCAGGCGTTTGTTCATTTACACCAATGTCTCTAACGCCAACTTCAACCTCTTCATTTCTTTGTGCTCGAAAGCCTAAATCATTTAACGCTTCAACCCTATTCATATTAGGGCAACCAGCTTCACCTTGTACATCCTTTTCTTTTTCTTGTGTCTGAGGCATCGTTGCATTAATTCCGGAATTGTTACCACCCCATATACACTTCAAACTGTTGATGTACTTGTCAGCAAATCCAACCAAATTAATGTTCCCAGGGAACAAATGTTCTGCAGCTGTCAATAGTTTTTCAAACCCTTTTCGTTCTTTGGCTATATTCTTTACATAATTGTTTAACATCCATATACATCCCTGCAATATGTGTACCATCTAAATCTTAATTTCCTATCCAACATATATTCAACAGAAAACACAAACAGTCCATATTACCTCAATATTATTGGGAATTGGATCACCGTCTTCCTCAACGAAATCTTCTTCCAATTCTCCATGCCCGAACCCTCCACAATTTAATTATCTATCTTCCCTAGTTGGCAATCTTGGCTCCTTTCCTAATTCTGCTTTTTTTAGAATCTTGTCCTTCTTCTTTTGATCAAACATTGTCACAGCCCCATACTTCAAATCAAAAGTTAAAACAAATCTATGTCCTTCATTATCTACCGGCAAAAATACCTGCATTAAAATATAATAATATGAAATGTTTTGTATGTTTATAAAAAAACATATAATGTCGACTATCATATTAAAGTTAATACTAATGATATACTCTCTAACTTAATAAAATGAACTTTTACCAGTGTGTTCGCTTTATCTAAATAATGTTACATACATGCAATACAACCTATAGATTTGATGTTAATACAGTTATTTAATGACTTACAAGATCTATTTTCTTTAGCTTATTCAGTTCACTTGTAGCTCTTATTACTGACTCAACGTGTTGCGCACCTATCTCAAACCGACCATCGTGATTCCTTATCTGACTGAAACTGTCCTTGTCCTGCGTAAAAATGCATATGCATAAACTTATATTTCTCCCAATTTTTTAAAAACATCAATGCGTATCAAACTTAAACTTACCACCACAAAAGTCGGTAAAAACAATCTAAACGGTGAATCATTGCTTCTATACTCTTCCATGTAATTGCGGACCACCTCCCATGTGTCCAGGATGTTGGTTTCAACATAATCTTGTCCCATGCTTTCCATTTGTAATCTATCTGATTGTTGACCAGATTTCGACTTGAACAAAATATCGGTACTAAAAAAATTAAAAAAAATTAGTAACAAAAATATTTTTTTAATTTATATAAAGCAATAAATAAACTAATTCATAATTTACTTACTAAGACTCGTGATTCATCATAAACAAGTATTTTGTCACCCTGCTTTCTTCACTGCCCAACCCAACATCAGGACCAGCAACTCTACTGTAGAAACGAGACATCATAATATTTGATTTTGAAGTCACCCTTTTTCCGTGAAACATAAAAATATCACTAGCTTCGCCCTCCGGTGTATAGGCACTTATCGGCATTGGTGTTAAGACTTTCTTTTCATTGTTTGTCACTGGTACAACATCAAAATCTTGTGTCACACCAAAACTAAAACTAGGTCTATCATCGATTTCCATGATCTTTGACTTCTCGATCGACCTCTCAACTTCATCTGCTACGCTTTCAAATGCCTTTTGTGTTAACACCCCACACATGTTTTCTTGCCTATCAAACCCGAATAAAGATTCTTTTTCAACCACTACATCAACGCAACTGTTTTTAGTTAGTCCCATTAAATCTTTACCAGAACCAGGTGTTTGTTCATTTACACCAATGTCACTAACGCCAACTTCAACCTCTTCATTTCTTTGTGCTTGGAAGCCTACATCATATAACGCTTCAACCCTATTCATATTAGGGCAACCAGCTTCACCTTGTATATCCTTTTCTTTTTCTTGTGTCTGAGGCATTGTTGCATTAGCTCCTGAATTGTTACTACCCCATGTACACTTCAAACTGTCGATGTACTTGTCAGCAAATCCAATCAAATTAACATTTCCAGGGAACATATGTTCTGCAGCTGTCAATAGTTTTTCAAACCCTTTTCGTTCTTTGGCTATATTCTTTACATAATTGTTTAACATCCATATACATCCCTGCAATATGTGTACCAGCTAAATCTTAATTTCCTATCCAACATATATTCAACAGAAAACACAAACAGTCCATATTACCTCAATATTATTGGGAATTGGATCACCGTCTTCCTCAACGAAATCTTCTTCCAATTCTCCATGCCCGAACCCTCCACAATTTAATTATCTATCTTCCCTATCACTCAGAAGCTCCACTGTCCATACTTTTGTAGGTGGTCTTCTACGGCAAACTATATTATCTTTGCATTTTGTACCATCCACATAGCACACCTGTTTCAGATTCATTAAAAAAAATGATCACATTTACAGATACAAAATTAATTAAAAGTGACATAAATTAATAGTAATGTTACATAACTACTGAATTTAATATCCATTATGAACACAAATGCAATTAAAATTATCAATATGAATAGTTATAACGTAACCACACTTACAGTCAAGACTGTCAAAGGTCCTCTGAAGTACGAATCCTTCTTACCCTTTTTCCATCTTTTTTTGCACGTCTTAAGCGCTCTCCAAACATACTCGCACAAGTTAATATTTGACAGGTTCGTGTTTGGTGTGATGTAGTCAAGTATGGATGTATCACATACTCCTTTTTGACAAATATTTCCCATTATAGAAGTACACAGAACAATGAATTTCAGTTTAAAATTCAGATTAGTTCCGAGCTAAAAATGCATATGCATAAACTTAATATTCTCCCAATTTTTTAAAGACATCAATGCGAACAAACTTAAACTACCACCCAAAACAACATTCGTTAAAAACAATCTAAACGGTGAGTCATTGCTTCTATACTCTTCCATGTGATTGCGGACCACCGCCCATGTATCCAGGATGTTGGTTTCAACATACTCTTGCCCGACGCTTTCCATTTGTAATCTATCTGATTGTTGGGCGTAGTCGAAATTTGACTTGAACAAAATATCGGTAACTAAAAAAAAATTTTAAAAAAAATTCAGTTAACAAAAAAATATGTTTTGTCTGATTTTATACAAAAGCAATAAAGAAACTGATATATCATAATATACTTACTATGAATCGATGATTTCGTACAGAAACAATATTTTGTCACCATTGCATTCCTTCACTGCCTCAAATCCACATAGATGAAGGATCGAGCAACTCTACTGTTAAGCAGAGACCTCAATGAATATTAGATTTGAAAGTCACCCTTTCTTCCATGAAACAGGTAAAAACATCCACTAGCTTTGACCCTCCGGTGTATATTCACTTATCGGCACTAGTGTTTAAAGTCTTTCTATTTCCATTGTTTGACTCTGGTATGCCAACAAAATCTGGTGTCACAACAACACCAAACTAAAATTAGGTCTATCAACGAATTCCATGTATGGACTATCTCAATCGAACCTCTAAACTTCATCTGCTACGCTTTCCAAATGCCTGTTTAGTGTTAACACCTCACCATGTAATACTTGCCTATCAAACACCAAATAAAAGCTCCTTTTCAGACCACAAAACAGCACAACTGTTTTTAGTTACTCCTATTAAATCTTTACCAGGACCAGGCGTTTGTTCATTTACACCAATGTCACTAACGCCAACTTCAACCTCTTCATTTCTTTGTGCTCGAAAGCCTAAATCATTTAACGCTTCAACCCTATTCATATTAGAAGCAACAGCTTCACCCTTGTACATCCTTTTCTATTTTTCTTGTGTCGTGAGGCATCGTCGCCATTAATACCAGAAATTGTTACCACGACCATATACCTTTCAAACTGTTGAATGTATCTTGGTCAGCAAATCCAACCAAAGTTAATGTTCCCGAGGGAACAGAATGTTCTGTCAGCTGTCAAATTTTTCAAACCCTTTGCGTTCTGTTGGGCTATATTCTTACATAATTGTTTAACATTCCCTCAACTGCAATATGTGTACAATCTAAATCTTAATTCCTATCCAACAAATATTCAACAGAAAACAAAACAAACAGTACAATCTATTACCTCAATATTTATGTGGAATTGATCAACCGTCTTCCTCAACAACGAAATCATCTTCAATTCTCCAAGCACCAACCCTCCACAATTTAATTATCTATCTTCCCTATCACTCAGAAGCTCCACTGTCCATACTTTTGTAGGTGGTCTTCTACGGCAAACTATATTATCTTTGCATTTTGTACCAGCCCCATACTTCAAATCAAAAGTTAAAACAAATCTATGTCCTTCATTATCTACCGGCAAAAATACCTGCATTAAAATATAATAATATGAAATGTTTTGTATGTTTATAAAAAAACATATAATGTCGACTATCATATTAAAGTTAATACTAATGATATACTCTCTAACTTAATAAAATGAACTTTTACCAGTGTGTTCGCTTTATCTAAATAATGTTACATACATGCAATACAACCTATAGATTTGATGTTAATACAGTTATTTAATGACTTACAAGATCTATTTTCTTTAGCTTATTCAGTTCACTTGTAGCTCCATATACTGACTCAACGTGTTGGCGCAACCTATCTCAAACCGACCCTAACGTGAATTCCTATCTGACGGGAAACTGTCCTTTGTCCTCGTACAAAAGCATATGGCAAAAACTTATATTTCTCCCTAATTTTTTAAAAACATCAAATTGCGTATCATAACTTAAACTGAACCACCACAAAAGTACGGTAAAAAACAATCTAGAACGTGATCCATTGCTTCTATACCTTCATGTGATTGCGGGACTCACCGCCCATAGTATCACAGGATGTTGGTTTCAACATACTCTTGCCCCCGAAACGCTTTCCATTGAAATCTAACGATTGTTGCTAATTTTGACTTGAACAAATATCGGTACAAAAAAAAATTTTAAAAATTCAGTAACAAAAAATATGATTATTTGATTTATACAAATGCAATAAAGAAAACAGATACATAATTTATACTTACAAACGAAACGATGATATACGTCAGAAACCAGTATTCGTCACCTTGCTTTCTTCACTGCTCAATCCAGCATAAGATCAGCAACTCTACTAGTAGTAAGAACCGCTCATGATATTTGATTTTGAAGGCCACCCTCTTTCCATGAAACATAAAAACACACTAGCTTTGCCCTCCGGTGTATATGCACTGTATCGGCACTGGTGTTTAAGTCTTTCTTTTCATTGATTTTTACACTGGTATTACAACAAAATTCTTGTGTCACACACAAAACTAAAATTAGTGTCATATCATCGATTTCCAAGTATACTTCTCAATCGACCTCTAAACATCATCTGGCTGACGCTTTCAAATCCTTTTTGTGTTAACACCTCACGACATGTTTTTCTTTCCTATCATAACCCAGAATAAAAGCTCCTTTCAACCCGACAACAACAGCGCAACTGTTTTTAGTTACTCCATTAAATCTTTTACCAGACCAAAGGCGTTTGTTCATTACACGCAATGTCATCTAACGTAGCCAACTTCAACCTCTTCATATTCTTTGTGCTCGAAAGCCTATAATCATTTAACGCTTCAACCTATTCATTCTTAGTCAACCAGCTTCACCTTGTTACATCTTTTCTTTTTTCTTGTGTCTGAGGCATCGTTGCATTAATTCCAAATTATTACCACCCCATATACACTTCAAACTTTTTGATGACTTGTCAGCAAAGTCCAACCAAATTATATGTTTTCCCTAGGGAATTCAATGTTCTCAGCTGTCAATTAGTTTTTGTCAACCCTTTTCGTTCTTTGGCTTATATTCCTTTACATAATTGTTTAACAACCCTTGCAAATGTGTACCAAACCTAAATCTTAATTTCCTATCCAACATATATTCAACAGAAAACACAAACAGTCCATATTACCTCAATATTATTGGGAATTGGATCACCGTCTTCCTCAACGAAATCTTCTTCCAATTCTCCATGCCCGAACCCTCCACAATTTAATTATCTATCTTCCCTATCACTCAGAAGCTCCACTGTCCATACTTTTGTAGGTGGTCTTCTACGGCAAACTATATTATCTTTGCATTTTGTACCAGCCCCATACTTCAAATCAAAAGTTAAAACAAATCTATGTCCTTCATTATCTACCGGCAAAAATACCTGCATTAAAATATAATAATATGAAATGTTTTGTATGTTTATAAAAAAACATATAATGTCGACTATCATATTAAAGTTAATACTAATGATATACTCTCTAACTTAATAAAATGAACTTTTACCAGTGTGTTCGCTTTATCTAAATAATGTTACATACATGCAATACAACCTATAGATTTGATGTTAATACAGTTATTTAATGACTTACAAGATCTAAATCTTTTTTTAGCTTATATTCAGTTCACTTGTAGCTCTTATTACTGACTCAACGTGTTGCGCACCTATCTCAAACCGACCATCGTGATTCCTTATCTGACTGAAACTGTCCTTGTCCTGCGTAAAAATGCATATGCATAAACTTATATTTCTCCCAATTTTTTAAAAACATCAATGCGTATCAAACTTAAACTTACCACCACAAAAGTCGGTAAAAACAATCTAAACGGTGAGTCATTGCTTCTATACTCTTCCATGTGATTGCGGACCACCGCCCATGTATCCAGGATGTTGGTTTCAACATACCTTGCCCGACGCTTTCCATTGTAATCTATCTGATTGTTGGCCCAGATATTCGACTTGAACACAATATCGGTACTAAAAAAAATTGTTAAAAAATTTAGTAACTAAAAATATGTTTTTGATTTAATACAGAAGCAATAATAAACTGAATCATCTTTTACTTACAAAGAATCGTGATTCGTCAGTAAACAAGTATTATTGTCACCGTTGCTTTCTTCAACTGCTCAAATCGCAGCATAAGGATCAGCAACTCTACTGTAGTAAGGAGACCTCATTATATTTGATTTTGAAGTCACCTTTCTTCCGTGAAACATAAAAACATCACTAGATTTTTGCCCTTTGGTGTATATGCACTTAACGCGCCACTGTGTTAGATCCTTTCTTTATCATTGTATACACTGGTAAGACATCAAAATCTTGTGTCACAAACAAACTAAATTAGGTTTATCACGATATACTCGATTTGACCTTCGTCACTCGACCTCAATCAAACTTCATCTGCTATATTACTCTTGTCAAATTGCCTTTTTTTGTGTTAAACTACCTCACACATGTTTTCTTGCCATATCAAACCCAAATAAAGCTTCTTTTCAACCACTCCAACAGCATAAACTTTTTTTAGTTACTCCTATATAAATCTATTAGCACCAAGGGAGGACTAGGCGTTTGATCATTTTACATACCAATGTTACTAACGCCCAAGCTTCAAAACCTCTTCATTTCTTTTGCTCAAAAGCCTAAATCATTTAAAACGCATTCAACCCTATTCCATATTAGGGCAACCATCTTCACCTTGTACATCCTTATCTTTTTTCCTTAGTTCTGAGAGCATTCGTTGCATTAATTCCAGAATTTGTGACCAAGCACCACGTCCATATACACTTCAAACTGCTGATATTGTACATGTCATGCAAATCCAACCAAATTAATGTTCCCAGGGAACAAATGTTCTGCACTTAGATCAATAGTTTTTCAAACCCTTTTCGTTCTTTGGCTATATTCTTTACATAATTGTTTAACATCCATATACATCCCTGCAATATGTGTACCAGCTAAATCTTAATTTCCTATCCAACATATATTCAACAGAAAACACAAACAGTCCATATTACCTCAATATTATTGGAATTAGGTTCACCGTCTTCCTCAACGAAATCTTCTTTCTAATTCCTCCATGCCCAAAACCCTCCAACAATGTTAAATATCTATCTTCCGGTATCACTTGGAAGCTCCACGTCTATACTTTTGTAGGTGTCTTCTACGTGCAAACTATATTATTCTTTGCATTTTGGTACCCATCCCCCATAGCACAGATCGCTGTTTCAATTCATTCTAAAAAAATGATCACATTTACAGATACAAAATTAATTAAAAGTGACATAAATTAATAGTAATGTTACATAACTACTGAATTTAATATCCATTATGAACACAAATGCAATTAAAATTATCAATATGAATAGTTATAACGTAACCACACTTAAATAATACAGTCAAGAAGACTGTCAAAGTCCTCGAAGTACGAATGGGCCCCTTCTAACCCATTTTCCTATCTTTTTTTGCACGTACTTAAGTGTCTCACCAAACATACTCGCACAAGATAATAATTTGACATGACAGAGTTCGTGTTTGGTGTTGATGTAGTCAAGTATGGTTGTATCACATACTTCCTTTTTGACAAAAATTCCCATTATAGAAGTACACATAACAAGGAATTTCAGTTTAAAATTCAGATTAGCCTTCTTCTCTATTCGTCAGATTTACACGCAATCTCAAAATCCAACATGGATCCCCGGGCTCTCTAGCATCCCCGTATTGTTGCTTCCAATTACGCACCATTTCATCATCTCTGTTAGGGTTGCATTCTAGTATATCCAATCCTTCGTTTTTCAGACCTAACATTTCCCCTATCATATCCTTTGTAAGTACAATACAACCTTTAGACAACTTAATTTCCATATTATCCCCATCAAAATTATCAACAACATACAGCCCTAATTTTCCCAGAATCCCGTCAACTTTGAATTCAACCATGCTTCCAAATCTAGTTTCTTCCAAACAAGCCTTTTGGTTTGGTTTTAGCTGTAACATGGCGTTGCATAAGACTCGAGGACTAGACCTAGTTTGTAAGACACCGCATGGACTGTTTTCAGCGGGTTGTTGCGTTTTTTTGTTTCCTTGTTTCTTTTTTTTAACAACCACTAACTGTCTTTATTCCTGCTTTTGACATACTTGTTTCCCTTGACCTTTTCCTTGCTTGTATCTCGCCTTTTCCTGTAAGAATTCAATGAAATATTACATGAACGTACCACAAAACAAATTTAACCAACTATTTGTATGTAATTCATTTAGCATTAATGAAACATGGCTTTATTTTCATTGTAACATGAATGTTTTTCCAGTGTAGAAAGGAAACTCAAATTTTGTGTTATCGACCAAAGCAGACCGCAACAGATTTTTTGTTCTCGACCAAATAAAGATATCGGACACTGCGTAATACTAGACACCACTGTTTTAGCAATGTCTACATCATACACTTCTTTATCTTTGTTCCTTCCTTCTCCTTAACCCTTTAAAGTAATACAGCACCATGTTTTAGTTTTAACAGTATTTTAAAGTATAACCTACTTACCAAACACACCTTAATTAATACTATCAAACACACCGTAATTAACTACACAAAACATATACATAACGGAATATAATTTGTGATCAATGGAAACCAAACACATATGCACCCATTGCTTATATCAAATTATGAAAACTTCTTTGTAACATTACAACTAAAATAACATACATGCACGCTCTTAGACAATGACAAATTACGCAAACTTTTATTAAACCGTAACACATGTGCATAATTTTAGAAACCCATATTCACAAGTCAAACCTAACTTGAACAAAATTTTCTAATTTTCAGTTTTTTTAGTTTGGGCTTCTACCATATTTGAATAAGGATATCACAAAAAATAGACCAAAAACTCATTTACACGGGCCTGAATTTATACTAACATAAAGTACTCTATAGACATAACACCAGGTCCCGTACACTTACGAATTGGTACATCTCACTACTCTATCAGTTAAGCAAACAAACAACTAAGTATCTGATGCATATTAAAGAAGACTCTACGATTACATCTATTACCAAGTCATGTGGCATTATCAGTTTGCACAAATAAATTACAAAAATTTAATCCAAGATAATAATTTACAATTTATTTTACCTCAACATAGTATGAACATATCATAAATGCAATTTTTACATTCAACAAGTCAAAATATCAACGAGAAATTTTGTGTTTCTCCATCTCGAAGACAGTACATAAATGTGTCATACTATATAAAACATATATAGATTATAAACATCTCAGGTGAGCTTTGAATCTTAAGAAATCATATAGACACATGCAAAATCTGAACATACGCACACCCCTTTTTATTGATTTTATACCAACCACAAGACACACTTGTACTCTATACACTTTTTTACGAAATTTTGAGCATAGAACACGTATACACCTATGTAATGACTTTATAAAAAACAATCTGGCATTCTAACAATATGGCATACTAAGAATAATAAATTAAACCTAGCAAATACACCTAAATTAACTTCCGTGACACATAACCAATCAGGCTTTATAACCCTAATCCAAACACCCATGTAATGACTTTATAAAAAACAATCTGGCATTCTAACAATATGGCATACTAAGAATAATAAACTAAACCTATCAAACACACCAAAATAAACTTACCAAACACATATCTTTATTACTCTACTGAATTTAATCTTTTTAAACATATTAAAAGACAGTCTTGTATACTAACAATAGTGAATTCCATCACAAATTAAATCATTATCCAAATATCCATGTAATGACTTTTTACCCGAACCATATGCACTGTTTCTTCCCAAATCAACAAAATCATCGCCCGACGTTTCATTGTTTACATCAATGTATTTGTCGTCGTTATCTGGTTCGACTACAACTTCCTTTCCGTGCCTCCTTCCACTTCTTCTTGAATCTATCCAGTATACAATAACACAAGGTTATTTTCAACAAATATAAACATCAATTTTATTCATACATTTTCAAGACACCCTCGTTTTTTCCTCACAAAACCAAAACCCATCTGTTTTTATATACGCATATGTAAACATTTGTGTTTTTTCACAAATCCAAAACATCTTTCTTTTTATTCCACATATCCAAAACCCGTATGTTTTTTTATACACATATGAGACAATTGTGTCATTTATACTTCATACACTACTTGCTAATCAAATGAATAAATTAACAATTAAAGATTGGATTTATGCAAACATGTATGTAGCAGAAACCTTTATCATTGCTATCCGACAGCACTGATTTAGGCTACTCTGCATCATATATAAACTTTCATACTATGTTATGATGCTTAACACTCAATGTATCCACTAATCACCAAAAAACATCATATTAATCTAATTTGTTTTTTTCAAACTTTTGTTTAGCAAAATCGATAATTAGCACAATGTATATATCTAAAAATACTATTATACAAACCCCTAATGATACACACATGCATTTTCCTTATAAACTACAAATCATCTGGTCCCACTGATCAATTGTATCACTTGATGAAGGACGGCTGGTAGCGCGTAGCAGAGAAAACGGGCGGGAGAGTGTATGCGAACTACGAACGCTTCAGTCACGGAGTGCGAGGTGTACATAGTACTAGCCGAGGGATCTAGAGTACACACGTGATCTAGGACATTACGACTGTATCTCGCTTACAGGCGTACTTCCAAATAGTGCTCGAACACACTCGAGACAACACTAAACACGGTTGAGAGGGATGTGTGGGTGTGATTCGATACTATTTATACAAAAACCGGTGATGATATGATTTAATGCAAGGGGATTTGATGTATATACAGATTGATTCTTATATAGTTAAGGAATTAAAGAAAAATTGAGGATTACGATTGATTATTGAAGTGCGAGATATTTGGTAGTTGAAATTAGATATTTTGAGATAAATTGGGGATAATTTTGATAAAACAGATTTGATAACAAATAAATGGTGATATGAAGTTTTTTTTTTTTAAATACTGAATGTACCATTCTAATACATTTCCAGCGAAAATCTAATTTGCCTTATTTACATAAATGCCATCATTGATTATTGACCATTGATTAGATTATCCAAGGGTTTATATTGCTCTAAAATAGTTCTGTAGAGTTCTGCACATAAAATGAGGTCTCAATATAACGCGCCCCTATATATATATATATATATATATATATATATATATATATATATATATATATATATATATATATATATATATATATATATATTTGTATATATATATAAATATCATTAAAATGTTATCATAATATAAAAAAAAACTTTTTATATTAATAAGAATTTTGTTTATTAAAAATGAGAGTAAACTGCAAAAATTATCCCTCCAGGTTTATAGTTTCAGCACTAAATCATCCCTAGCCATACATTGTCACTAATCATGCCCAGATTGTGAAACGATCGGACAAAAATCATCCTAGAGGGATGGATTTTGCAAAACTTTTTTGTTAAAACTTTTTTGCAAAAATCATCCCAATAAGGGATGATTTTTGCCGAACAGCCACTTAGGGATAATAGTTGCCAATAGTATCGCTAGGGATTGATTAATGCCACAAACTACTAACCACAGGGCGATTTATCAGTTTACTCATAAAAATAGTATGTAATTATTAATTTAATGGTAAACAGCAAAAATCTCTTGTGGTTTGTAATTTGTGGCACTATTCATCCCGAGCCGATACTATTGGCCACTAATCATCCTTTTAGTTTTGAAACGTTCGTTCAAAACTCATCCCGAGAGGGTTGATTTTTTGCAAAACTTTTTGATTTAAACTTTTTGCAAAAATCATCTTCAATAAGGATGATTATTGCCGAACATTGCCACACAGGAAATAGTGCAAATAGTATTGGCGTGCTGATGATTAGAGCCACAAACTACAACCACAGGGATGATTTTTCCGGTTTACCTCTTAATTTTTTTAAATAGTTGAAATTCTGGTTATTCGAGTAACGCCGAGAACCGAACGCGAATTCGAATTTCGGTTCTTTCGGTTCGGTTTTCCAGATGTCCAAAAATTTGTTTAAACCAAAACTAATCCGAACCGAATTAACTGATAACCGAACCGAAACAAAACCCTACCTATAACAAACGAATTAAACACAAGGGCCATAGTTTAAACTGTTTTCGTAAATTCCAACACTTTTCTTTATTGGCTTCACATTTTGAATAAAAACGAGAGACAGATGGATTACTTTGAAAAAAAAGGATAGATATTATAGAACTTACAAGTTACAACCCAACTGATATGTTAACTTTTTAATTTTTTAAGGAGAACGAGGTTTGTCACTCGCGCGTTGCCGCGGAGCGCACGAGACTATTTTTGCAGCAGACCGATAATACCAAGGACTATTTTTCAGCGATTGGGACTCACCTTATAACGAACCGATAACCCTAAAGACTATTCCAGTAAACATTTTAAAATATATATTAAACTTCAACATTTTTTATAAAATCGTACGCATGTCAGAAGTGGTGCAATATTGGGCTCGTTTTGTTCGCAATTCGACGATCTTTTCAGCGATATTTTTTTCCGAATGAATCGATAGATATGCGCTCCGTAATTGACGAATATTTATTTTATTGAAAAGTTGTAAGTAGATGAAAGTTGAGGGTGCACTTTGAAAATTGAGTTTTAAAAAATATGAAAGAAAAAGGTAAATAGGTTAAAGTTCAAGGTGCGTTTTAGAAATTCGGTTTTTTAAATATATATATTAAACTTCAACATTTTTTATAAAATCGTACGCATGTCAAAAGTGGTGCAATATTGGGCTCATTTTATTCGCAATTCGATGATCTTTTCAATGATATTTTTTTCCCCGAATGAATCGGTAAATATGCGCTCCATATTTGATAAGTAAAATTTGTTATATAAAAAAGTCGTAAATATGTTAAAGTTCAGGGCGCATTTTGAAAATATAAATTTTTTTTATCGAGATGCGTGCGTGGAGGAATATTTAATTCCCTTGGCGCTGGCTTACTGCTCTTATATATACTTATAATTTATCTATATCTTTTGAAAACTTCGTAATTACTTTAATATCCTTCCAAAATTTATAATTACATTAATATTTTTTCAAAACTTGAAAAATACCATGGATATAAATAGCGTGAGGCCTGGCGTGGCGGTATGGCTAAGCCTCATGCATTTGCAAGCCATGGCGAGTCATGACGTTTTTAAGGCGTGACTTAAAGCGGCACAAAATATGAAAATATTTATAAATTTATATATTTATATCATATTTCAAATATATTGAGTTTACAAAAAGTGTCATACATAGGGAATAAAGTCAAGAAACCATCTTTGCATGTAATCTTTTTTATTTCTATATAAAAATACGATTTTTATCGAAATTGAATTCAAAAAAGCCTCCACGCATCACGTTTTATCGCGTCTTATCACGTTGTTTCACTCCTCATCTCACGTCAAGCCTTAAGCCCAAGCCTTGATTTATTATGTGGCGTGAAGGTCACGCCTCGCGCCCTTGCGAGGCCTTTGCGCGCCTTTTAGAACCATTAAAAATACTCATATATTGAGTTATGATATTTAGGCCTACATAAGGCTAAACGTAGTTGATCGTTTCAATTTAATACGTAATAATATCAAAGTATAAGGAAATTTTACTAAAAATCCTTGAGGACAAAGATTTTAGAGCAAAAATCCTCAAAAATACCACACGTAAGAAACCGGTAAGTGATTACCGGGTCGTTTTCCCAAAGATTTATGAAATTGAGACCACGTTTGTTATTTGGACAATGATTTGAATTGGTTCGAAGATGATTTGTTTTCTAAAATCCTAAAAGTGAGCAAATTAAAGGACAATTAAACCTAACTTTAATAACGGGAAATTAAACCTTAACTAAAAACGCAAAACGGGAACCCTAAATGGTGATTAAAAACCCTAAATTTCCAAAATTAAACCTAACATGAATTTTTTTACTTTTAATATACTCTAATTGACTAAAAAGTAAGTTTAAAGAAAACTAGAACAAAAACGGAGTTGAGTTGAGCTTAAAAACACAAAAAACGTGAACGGAAACGAATCCCGTTCTTTAAAAATTGAAATTTTGCAATTTTAACCCTACGAAAGCAAAACTAATTTTCCTAGAAACTTTATGATAAAAGAAAATTTTCTAAAAAAGAATTATATTTTTTTTGATTATTTTTCTATTTTTTATGATTTTTTAAAGTTTTAAACAAAGAAAAATGTTTAAAAATAGTAAACTTAACTTTAAAAATCTAGAAAAATTACTGAAAGTGTAAAATAAAGTGCAGGATTTAATAAAAATAAAACCTAGAAATGAGCGTAAATGAAAAGCCTAAATAAGCCGTATATAAGCTACGGCTTATATTAAGAAAAAGGAAACAAAAAGGTTATAAAAGATAGGTGTGAGGAAAGACTCACGGATGAGCTAATGTAGCAAACTGGTTAGAGTGTGTGAGTGGTGTGCAAAAGGTCACAGGTTCGAACCTGTGGCCTTTTGTTTTATTTTTTTTTATTTTTGAAAAAGTTTAAAAACAAAGTTGTAGAAAAGATGAAAATAAACACTTTTAATAAAAGCAACTATTTTTGAAACTCAAGAAATAAGCTGGAAATAGCTTAAAAAGAACAGAAAAGCATTTAACTATATCTTTTTGGAAAACAGATTATGTAAAAGGAAAAAGATGATTTCATTAATAGTAAAACTGATTACAAATTGCTGAAATTGAGAGTACAATAAGTTGGAAAAGTTACATTACTTAAGCGAAAATTACAATTTTACTAAAAATTTTAAAAGCTAAAAAAAACTACTTTCGTGTGTGTGAATGTGAGGGGCTTTTTATAGCCTGTAAATGAAGCTTCTAGGTCTTGGATCACGCTCCTCTCTCCCTTGATCTTGGCCTTTCATTCTCTCCCATCATTGGATCCTCATATGTGGCCGTTGGATCAATTAGGTAAGCACACGGATTGCCAACGTGGCATTCCGTGTGTCAGACCTCCGTGCTTCTTTTGCACTTGTTTTAGTGCAAAAAGTTGATCCTTGGTGTGTTTCTTGTCAGTCCCACGTGTCACTTCCCTTTTGGGTTTCAACCAATGAGGACCTTGGATGACGTCAAACTCTGCCATGTCATTCCTTATTACTTGAATTAGAGAGCCACGCCAGCAATTTTGATTTACCCTCCATTTTAAGCACGGGGTTAAAGGAAAGAGATGATGAACAGTAATTTTCTTTTACCCGCGTAATTCAAATGAGAGGGGTGGGTGTTTGACTCGGGTATGTTGGGCTTTGACTTGGGTATTAGGGGTTTGGGCTTGGTTATATAAATGGGTTATATAAGATAACGAGTGTTAACTTTTATTAATAGAAAGTTAACACCGTTAGGGCTTTAAGGGTTATTTGTGAAATATGTTTAACAATGAGGGGCTGTTTTGGGAATTTTTGGGTTTTGTCATTTAGTGAGTTGACTTTGGTTGACCAAGGGTTGACTGGAGTTGACTTTTGACCCTTCTTGCTATCAAATCCCTGGCTTTTGTACACTCTTTCCTATCTCTTGCACTCTTTTCCGTCTCGTGCTTGGTTTTGTTTGGTTTTTGACTGTTTTCTTGTGATATTTGCATTATCCGTACCTACACAATCACAAAGACAAAACAAGCAATATACAAGCATTTTATACACAATTTTATCTTTTTAGGAACATTTTTGATATAGAAAGGATATATGATTTCTCACATATATAAAAGCTAACAAGATAGCTTATAATTCATCAAAATAAGCTAATAAGCTAGCTTATAATTCAGCAAAATAAATCCAGATGATGATGATTAATAACTTATTTACATAGATCATTTAATAAGGTAGCTTATCTCTAGTAACAATTAATTCAGATCATTTGTTCAAATAAACTGAATTATAAGCTCATAAATTTAAATGATAATAAATTAATAAGCTTATTCACATCAGATAAGCTAAAATAAGAACAGATCTGATGAATCTAACCTGATGTTAATCAATTGAAGAAGGAGATAATGGATCGAAGATCGATCAATTATTTTTTTTTTTGATCGATCGATTCTTTGTGGATCGGTGTAGAGAGAGAAAAAAAGGTGGTGCTGGAGAAAACACACATTATGTGTGTGTATTATGAGGTGTTTATGAAAAGAAAAAGAAAAGAAAATATATTATATATATATATATATATATATATATTATATATTATTATTTATATATTATATATATATATATATATATATATATATATATATATATATATATATATATATAGGAAGGTTAAAATAAAAAGACAAATATTCGTGAGAAGGATAAAAAGAAAACTTTTTTTTTTAAAGTTCTCGAAAAATTCCATTAAATCAGGTATGTTGGTGCATAAAACTTTTGTAAAAGAAGTTTTTCTAATTTTGAGTTTTTATACGTTTTTTGGCGCAAAAAAAGAAATTGTGATTGACAAAAATTTGATGCACAAATTTTTTGACTGTGTATAATTTGTATGCGCAATAAAATTTTGATGCAAAAAGTCAAAAGGAAGTTAGGTTTACAAAACGATTTTTGATGCACAAATACCGATTATTTATGCACAACATTTTTTTTATAAAATAAATTTTTTTTTTTTTATTTTTTTGGCAAAACTACACTTTTTGAAAAACTTTATTTACAACTTTTTCAATGCACCACTACAACGATCTTGTAGAATTTTTCGAATTTTATTTAGGTAGAACTTTTTAAAAATAAATTTTTTTTATCTTCTCACGAATATTGGTCTTTTTATTTTAATATATATATATATTATATATATATATATATATATATATATATATATATATATATTACAAAAATACCCCTCTAATGTAAATAAACAATTTAATCTCAACAATTGGATGAGATGAAGATGAAGGGTGTCGATGAGTCCCCCGATATCTAAGAAAACTTTGGTATCTAAATGAACCTAAATCAAATAAACATAATAAATTACTACAATAACATAACATACCAACCAGATAGATATCAAAGATACTGAGCTTGGAATTTCCAATCAACTTTCACTTCCAAAGAGCAATCTATCCCAATAATAGTATCAATGCTGCAACCTTCGAGTTGTGATTTGAATTTGAAACTGTTCTTCATAATCACTTTCCCAGATTGATCCTCCAAGTATGCCTTAATTATGAGGAACCCCTTGGTGGGCACAGCCAACATCGATCGTATGAGCGGAATATTGCAATTCGTTAAAACAGAACTAGTATTGGGTAGAAACAGTAATGCCATGTAGCTATCTTTATCTAGACGTCGACACGCACATTCATAAAAAAAGGCATCGCCATAATAAGCAACTACGTATCCATGAACTTTACGATCATAAGTCGTTTCAAACTTTACCTCCAAAGCAGCATCTACCGCATCCTTTAATAGAATGTAAAACAAATATGTAGGTCCATCCTCACCTTCAACAGTAAGAACACCGCAAGCACTATCTGATTTCTTGTCCCAGAAGTTTGAGAGGTCTAATTCTATCATGTGATTGCAAAGTTAATAACAAACATTCTTCTTCTTAGTAACACAGAGTTCCATACGAAACTCAATGGAGGAAGTGAATGGGACTGAATGAGAGGAACTTGGATTGCCAAGGTATACAAGGCCCCAGTCGATCGTTTTTACGGGATTATACCAATCATGGTCGAATAAAGGAACGTGAGCAAAGTGAGGCTCAAAAAAGTGTGACCCCCCATCTGATAGTAACCCGTACTTATCAGATACTGAAATGAGCCCCTTGAAACACGGTTGAACTGTTTTATAGCAGCGGCACGAAACGAAAATAGCTCCAGCCGGGAATTTTTGGGTGGATACCTGATGAAAACCAAAACAACATCAATGAATTAATAACAAACTAGTTGGTTACCCGCGCATAGCGGCGGCAATAAAATTTTTACTAACTCAACTCTTTACGCAATTTCCTACCCGCTTAGTAATTTCATTTCACAACACTTTGAATGTATGTGTTCGTTGTATGTGTTCGTTTGAGTTTCCCGTAGCTTTCCCGCAATACCATATTAACATCATCATTCTCGCATGTAAAAAGACAACACTCTCTCCGAAAATATATAGTTTTAACGTATCAAGTTCATATTTAATTAAGGTTAAAGTTGTAAAAAATACAAATCAACATAAAATAAACCCGCTAAAAATGTAAAAAACAAAAAATTATAAAAATATATCAAAATGGATGTTGAATGAAAGAGCATAAAATTTTAAAAAATATGGTGAAATTAGATCATAATAAAATTAAATTGATAAAAAGATATTTCAATTTGAAAATAGAGGTGAATTTTTAATCAAAAGGTGACACATGTCACTTTATGATGTGGTTTCTTAAAATGAGATGGATGGTCAAGATTGCACCTCCTTATCTTAATTTTTAATGGGTCCCACATTATAAATGCTTTATATAGTAGTATAGATAAGTTACAACTAAGCATAACTAAAGTTGTGTTGAACAATAAACATTAATTTTGCAATCGAGATATAGAGAGAACCGGCTGGTTTTTTATGCAAAGTCCGTGTCAGGTATACAGTAGACATGAAACACTCGTGCAAGACAGATTATAAATGATGATTCAAAGGAGTAAAAATGAATCTCTAAGGAGTACCTTTTCGGAACATAATCTCTATTCACTCACAGCATTATCATGTAATTGAGAGTATAAAGTGATATATTATGTGTCGATAATAATTCTACTACATCATCTATCTTTAGAGAAATACATAATTAATCATCCTACATAAACCTCACCTTTCGCAACGACTAATTTACGTTCATTCAAATTAACTCAAAGCAAAGACATACTTCCCTATACAGAAGTTATATTTAACAGGTATATTTAACTTCTTTATTGAAGTCCACGTTAAGCACCAATTTGATGTCAAATCATACCTTGCAAAAACTGATGATCCCATATCCAATGGTAATCCCAATGGCGGTCGAAACACAATTGCCTCTTTAAATGAGGATGTCTACACAAAATACAGGTTTAAAACTAGTTAGAGAATGTGGAATTGTGACTAACATTGTTTTTTTATACTGGTTGTGATATTGTAACGAGTTTAAATTTAAGAACTTAAACCCAAAAACTTGAATAAATAATAAAATCTGCAAGATAATGCATACCGGAGTGATACCCAAAAGAAGAAAGCATTTTTCAGTTACAACTGCAGTTGCCTCACAGAGCAATAACGTGCTTGTCTCCCGAACAGACCCAACCTGCCAAAACTTTCTAAGTTACACTAAATCCAACATAAACAATCACACGTATTACTAAAATTAAGTTAACTTTTAGAACATTGACTTGGTTTAAATTCAATAGTGTATGAGAAAAAGCATCGGTAAGTAAATATATCAACGATATGCTTTATCTTCAGCAGACCCACTAACCTAACAAAAAATTTAAAATTTCACTAAATGAGAACAAATCGTCACATTTACCTTTTTAAAATAAAATAATCTTCATAAAAACTGTGTGGTTTACGAGAATCAGAAATCAAATGTACGAGAAAAAGCAAATGTAAGTAAATATACCTTGAGCACAAAGGAATAGTAAGAGCACGGGGTACAGTGGTGTCGTTGGGTGATGCCGTTGGGAAAAAGTGCTGCCACGTCAACACTTTTTCTCAACGGCACCAGAAACCCAACGGCACCACATTCGTGGGGGTAATAGTTGGCACCAGAAAATCTGGTGCCGTTGGAAAAAAAAAATTATATATAAAATTAAAAATACACAATATTAACTAAAATTACCTTCATTCATTAAAAAAACACATTACAAGAAAAAAATACATTAAACTTAAAGACATTAAAACTAAAAAAATACATAAGATAATTATTCTTGCGTTGAATATTTTGCCCGGATTCGTGCTTGTTGGGTCTTCACGATAGCGGCGTTCATCGGATCCAATGAGCTTGTGTTCATAGTTAGCACCCCGCATATCCTCGGCTATCTTTTGAGATTCGAGTAAATCGACTCTCGCTCGAGACTCCCGCTCAAGAACATCTTGCGCTCTAACTCGTATTGTTGTTGAAGCATTTCTTGAAACATTCCCGGGTTTGAACCGGAACTTGCGGTCGAGTTAGACGAACGTTGGCTCTTTTGGATCCGGTACATCCCGTCCGGCCTTGGCAAGGCGTCGGGGCCAAAATGCTCGGGGTCCTCTTCCGTAACCCGAAGACGATTACGTCTTGCATTTGTCGAGTCGGGATTTTTCCACTTGTGCTTGTCCTTCAAAAAATTCCAAGCGGCCGAGTGTTTAAAATCATTCTTCCATGTTCTTTTAAACAACATGTGGCAACGTTCCATGAAATCTTTATCGTTCTCCCCGCTCATAAGAGCCGTTTCACACACAATCGTATTAAACTTTCCGACATCTCGATTCATCGGAGTCCACTTTCCCGTAATCATGTTCTTGGAACGATTTGGGTACTTGAGTCTTTTGGCTTCCTTGTTGTAAACATCCATAACTTTATACCAAAAAGTATCCCTTTGTTGATCCGCACCTTCTTTTGGATCCTCGGATACTTGGATGTAAGTCTCCGCCAAAAGCAATTCCTCACCGTCGGTCCATAAACTACGAGCTCTTTTCGGGGCCTCGTCTTCGTCTTCGGTTGTTGGTTGAGTTTTTTGGGTTTTCTTCGTCTTCGTCTTCGCCACTTTCTTCACCTTCGTTTTTTTCGACGTAGGGGTCGGGACCGGCTCTTCTTCTTCATCGTCTTCGGTTTCGTCAACAAGGTGGAAGGATTGTTGGGAGGATCTTGGTTGTGATTCATTTTGGTTTTGTTGTTGTTGTTGCGAAAATGTTGAATATTGTTGTTGTTGTTGCATTTTCCATTGAGAAAATAAAGCGAAATCGTCGGGATTCATGTATGGGTTTTGTTGAGAAAACGTGGGAAAGTAAGGTGTTTGGGTGTTCGGATTCGAAGACGAGCCCGGATTGTTGGCCGGATTCGAAGACGACCCGATCATTTGGTTCGAAGGGTCGTTAAGCATTCCGGTAATCCAAGGGTTGTTGGGATTCATTTTGTTGAAAGAAAAATTAGAGAAGTGAAGATTTATGTGTTATAAAATGTATTGGAAGTGTGTGTGAAGTATGAAATAATAAGGAGGTATTTATAGGATTTTTAGAGGGTAAAATTTAGAAATTTTGGGGCAAAAAGACAAAAAAAACGGCTATATAGCCGTTACATTCAAACACCCCAACGGCTATCTTTTTCAAAAAAAAAAAAAAAAATTCTGGGCCGGTGGTGACGGCGCGACAACGAAAAACGCCACCGAGGTAACGGTGCGCCAACCGTTTTCTGGCGTCGTTGGCGATGGCACCAGAAACGGCGCCACCGTACCTCCTTCTCTAAGTGTTAAATTTCTTTGATAAATCATAAAAGTATTCACACAGGATGTGTGGCAAGACAGATAAACAAGACTCTTCGAGGGCCTGGAAAAAAAAGTTAAGAGTATTAATACAATAATATACTTAGCATAACTATTTAATAAATGTAAAAAAAATTATAAAAATCAAACTTTTCACTTCTATTTTTCTTCTACGTTCCTGAAATGTCTTACTCTAGTACATTAGTGATTAATATTCGCACCGAACAAGATCTTTTAATTGGTATACAACCGTTTCAAGGAAGAACTACGGATCTTGGATGAATTGATTGATAAAGGTAATCGATCGGACGAGATTGTTAACAACCGTTTGGAGATTCTTGGTAAATTACAGCAAGTGAATAAGGCCGATCAGATTCGACGTATTTTTTAGGGTTAGGGTTTCGGATTTTTCGATCCTCTAATTCTGATTGAATATCATTCATTTGATTTTTGAGTTTTTAGGGTTGGTTCTTTTTGATCGGGTCCTTAATTGTTCTTTATTTGATTCGACATAATCATTAGGTTTTTGGGTGTTCGATTATTGTTCCATTGGTTTCAAGATAATTTTCCGTTTTTTTTATGACGGCTAGGGCTCGCAGTAACGTCGACCACACACGGTTGATCTCCAAATCTATTTTTGTTACAAATTTCCAGGACAACACTACATCTAAAGATCTATGGGAGGTGTGTAAAGGTTATGGGACTGTTGTTGATGTTTTCATTCCTGATCGCAAATCGAAAGCGGGGAAAAGGTTTGCGTTTGTTCGATTTATTAAGGTTGATAATGTTGATCGACTTGTGGGTAACCTGTGCACTTTATGGATTGGCCGCATGCATTTACACGCAAATGTTGCTCGGTTTGATCGTCCTCCAATCCACTCCTCTCGGCCAAATATTTCAACTAGACCTGCTGCTAATGGGGCTTCTTCATTTGCTTCGGTTTTAAAAGGTAACCCTAATAATTTTAATCATATAGCCTCGTCTCCTGCCATGGTCTTGGATGATGAATGTGTGGTGGAACGTGACCTTGATAATTTTGTTATGGGGGAAGTCAAGGATTTTTCTTCAATTAATAACTTACGCGTTCTTTTATCGAATGAGGGTTTCCAGCATGTGAGGCTTGCGTATTTGGGTGGCCTATGGGTTATGATTGAGCTGACATCGGTCCAGACCAAAATGAGATTTATGAAACATGTTGGTGTTGCGTCTTGGTTTAGTCAATTATGTAAGGCCCAGCCGGATTTTGTATCTAGGGAGCGGATTGTTTGGATTGATATAGAGGGAGTCCCTCTACACGCCTGGTCGCGACCTACTTTCTCTAAGATTGGGTCCCGTTGGGGTGAGGTGATAGAACTTGAAGATAACAAGGAGGATTGTTTTGCTCGTAAACGTATCTGTATTAAGACAAAACTTGAGGACAATATTCTTGAGAAATTCAAGATTATTGTTCGAGGCAAAAATTTTGTTATAAGAGCTAAGGAGTTATTCGTCTGGTCTCCGACGTTTAATGATAATAAGGAAGTTGATGATTATTCTGAGGACGATTCCGTTAACGGTGCTGAAGAGATAAATGGTGACATTAGTAAGCAGATGAATTTGGACGACGAAACTGATATTGAAGGTGTGTCTGATACAGTTTTTGATGATAAGGCTGATTCTTTGGGGCATGAACATACTCAGAATCTGTCACCCAACGAGAAGGAGAATTCTAGCGATCCATTTAACCTTTACAATCTTCTTAATAAACGTGACAAAGGCGAGGCAAATTCTGGTTTGGATTCAAGTATTCCTTTCCCACCTGGATTTACACCTGAGAGAGAATTCCAACATGTTGATGCACAGGAGGGTCAAGGTATGGAAAATTCTTTGTCTAAACGTCGCTCGGAAGGTCTCAGTTCTCGCGTTTTGGAGGATGCTCAACCCCTTAATGAACATGCTTCCCCTAGTATCGATTCCAAAAAAAAGCAGGTGGCTCGATATTGGAGGTTATAGACGATATGATTAAAGTTGGCCAATCTATGGGGTTCACTATGGAAGGATGTATGAATGACATGGAGAAAATTATTGGATCACAAGGAGCTCACGGTGGTTTCAAATGAATTGTTTATCTTTAAACGTTCAAGGCCTAGGATCCAAGGCTAAGAAAGATTGGATTAAGGAGTTAAACAATAAACACAAGGTGAATTTCCTTTCTGTTCAAGAAACCAAGTTGGATTGTATTTCTGATATGGATGTTAAAGTGTTATGGGGTAACTATAAGTTCGAGTATACTATTAGCGAAGCAGTTGGGAATTCTGGTGGTATTTTATGTGTATGGGATCCAAGTGTTTTCCGTAAAGAGCATCATGTTGTCTCGGACAATTTTGTTGCTTTATATGGGTCATGGGTTTCTAATCAGGCGAAGTTACTTGTGGTGTCTATATATGCCCCTCAGTCTATCACTAGCAAGCGTTCGCTATGGAGCTACATTTCGTCCCTTATCAGCCGTTGGGATGGTCATTGTATGGTTATGGGCGATTTTAATGAAGTTAGATGCATGGAGGATCGTTTGGGTTCAGTGTACAATGCGCAAGGTGCTAATGAATTTAATAGTTTTATATCAAACTCGGGGCTCGTTGAAATCCAATTGGAAGGGTACTCTTTTACTTGGTCTCTTCAGTCGGCTAAGAAGATGAGTAAATTAGATCGTTTTTTTGTTTCGGATGGTTTACTCTCTTTATTCCCTCATCTTTCGGGTATTTGTCTTGATAGGCACCTCTCGGATCATAGACCAATCTTACTTCGGGAAGTGGTCACTGATTATGGGCCTTCCCCTTTTCGGGTTTACCACTCTTGGTTTAGTTTACAGGGCTTCGATCAAATGGTGTTGGAAACTTGGAATAATATTGATCTTGATGATAAAAATAAGATGGTTCGATTCAAGAAGAAATTACAAATCCTGAAAAAGGAGATACGTTCATGGGTTAATGATTGCAAAAAGAATCAATCTGGTCGTCTTGTGGATCTCCGTTCCAAGCTGTGTCATATTGACAAAGTTATTGATCAAGGGGGCGTAAATGATGATATTCTTCTGACGCGGTTAGATTTATTAAAAAAATTACATGATATTAAGTCTTCCGACGCTCGTGACTATATGCAAAAGGCTAAGATTCAGTGGGCTATTGAGGGCGATGAAAACTCAAATTTTTTTATGGAATCATTAATCGTAAACGAGCGAATTTGGCTATTAAAGGTGTTATGGTTGATGGCGAATGGGTGGATGCTGATAAACTGCAATTCTCGGTTACCTCTTCTCTTCGTCGTTCTGTTAGAGGAGGGGTTGAATCTTCTCAATTAGCTCT